>JACMIG010004281.1:0-10528 GCA_014805385.1 Levipalatum texanum
ACGGACTGCGCGCGCTTTTGATCTACATACTCGAGCCCCGTTTCATGACCATTGAATCACACTGGTCATGAAACGGGGCTCGAGGAGGTAGATCAAAAGCGCGTGCAATCCGTCTTTGGGGTCGTCCGGACGTGGGAATTAGAACGCCTCGGGTTCTCCAATATAGTGGGCACGCATAATGTGATAGTGATTACCTTCCCCCCTCTCCTCACACGCACTCTCGTCGTCTGCCTGACCTCTCCGATTTCCTTTCTCTCTCCTCTGCGTACCTGTCGGGGTCTCCTTGACTCCGTCATCTCTCCCTCACTGCATTGTGTACCTTTCAAGGGAATATCCCCAGGGATGCAATTGACACTAACGTGGACTTACCTGCCTTCTTGGTGGACGGAGAGGGGGAGGTAGACAAAGGAGGAAAGGAACATGGGAGAGGATTGAGGTACTTCAGAAGCAGAGAATGAACTGGTCACATTCGTCGTCGGAACATAAACAAAGATTTATTCGCGTTTGAAATCTTCATAGCACCAAGTTTCTAAGCACCATAGCAAATTTACGTGACATCGTGAGGAACTTGTACGATGATAATACTTTCAGATTCTTACTCGAGAATGTTCTGACTACGCGTTTGAGTGATCATCGGACAACTATTGTAAACGGGAGTTTGACGATTGCCATTGGGAAGGAGATGATAACGGAGGCGCCCTGAGAGGCGGGCGCGGAAGAGTACTAGGAAGAACGGCGCACATGGGGGAAGAATCAAACTACAGTGTGGGAGCGGAAGAGGATGAGCGCGAACGTCGGGAAGCAACAAACCACAGGGCGATCGCGGGGCAGGACGATGGAGACGCAGGAGAGGAAGAAGACGAGGAAGGACGTGAGGATCGACGGGAGAGCCTCATTGTCAGCGCGTCTCCTTCTCTTGGACGACACGGCTGTAGCACGAGCTGCAAATATTCAGCATAACTCTGAGCAAATCAAATTATATTACAAAACCCTATCGAACTCGTCAGAATGCAATATCAACAATTCAATTAGGAGGCGAATATTTTCGGTCTACACCATGGGCACTAATATTTGTATCCTTACCGACAGACGGCCCGATACGCATCCTCCCCGCCGATGACGACGACCTGAAGGACGAATTGACTGAGGAGAGGGAGGAAGGGAGAAGGAGGAGGGGAGGAGGCTGGATTGGGAGGGAATGACGAAGGTGACATATAGAAGAAGGGAAGGGGGAAGGATCACGAAGAGTAGGAGCGGGAAAAGGAAGGGAATAGGAGAAGTGGCCCACAGTCTGGTCGTCGTCGAATCGGTAGGAGAAGGGCGCATCATGGCCACAGCTGCACACCGCACGGAGCAGGGAGAGATCGTCGACGTGGGGGAGGAGGAGGGACACCTGCTCGAACGGCTGCAAAAGAGGTGAAGGTGAATCAGGATGGTATTTCTTTGATCTACGCCTGGCTAGAATCTGACCTTTTCCATAATACTCTCGTCCTTGTATTTCATGAGAAATGGAGATAAAGATACCTCCTTGGCAAACGTTCCGTTGAGCGCGGCCACGTAGACGATCTTGTTGTGCTTGACGAGTTCCTTGACGACGGAGGCGAGATCGGCGAACTTCAAGGATGGGAGATTAAGAAATTATTATGTGGGGGTCATAATATTCTTCCATGGCATTGTGACCTAAATGAACTCACGAACTGTCCCTCGTCGATACTGACGACGTCGACGTCAAGGGCGAATAGACGATCGCGCACCTCTTCGAGCACGGACGCCTTAACGGTCGCTCCCCCACCGAACTTCCTGCAAAGACATATCACTCATTTTCGAAGGAAGCAAATTCACTCGCTTGTTATTTTTGATTACTTTTTTTGTGAAAAAGGTCATAAGATTATGAGAAAACACTAAACTGAAGAAACGAACTTGTCGTGGGTGGCGACAGCTTCGTTGTCGTACCTCGTGTCCTGCACGAACTTGACAAGAAGGCCTCTGAAAACGAGCGGATGGAAAGGGGGAGGGGGGAGACAGAGATGGGCAATAATGGCTCACTTCTTGCCTGCCCTCTCGTGCCTCTCGTGGAGGCGGAGGATCTCCGTTCTGTAAACGATTTTCCAATAAGACAGACGATCGTTTTCAGAGAGCAAAAATCAACTAGTGCGGATTCCGAAATTAGCAGAAATTAGGTTGCAACAATAAAGCACTCACGTTTTTCCCGAAAACATCGGTCCCATAATTATCATTATGTATCCTCGGCGCTGGCCCGTCTCGTCCTGTAAACGATGGCATAGTAGTGTATTTTAGTTGTGTAGCTGCTGCGTTTTGACTACAGCTAGGGAACAAGAGTAAACAACGCCGTGTTTTGCCGCACTGGATCATCACTGTTGGACGCAAGAAGGCAATAAATAGGTGCATACCATTTCGATGCAGGCTGGCGGGCTGTTCTCCGGGACAGGGGCAGAGGTCTCGCGGGTGGTCTCGGGGATGGTCCCGGGGGTGGGCTCGGGATCGGTCTCGGGAGCGGGGCGCGAGGGGCGGTACGGCTCGTCCGTGGAGTCGGCGTCGCGTTCGAGTCCCATGTTCCAGATGCAGACCAGCTGCGAAAACTGTCGCCTTTCCCACATAATCCAGCCCAATATATCCACCTAAATTATTACAGTGTTCTGAAAGCGGCGGAGGATGCCCATCGTGGTTTCCGAGATTCTTGACGTCGTCGAAAGATCTGAAAATAAAACGATTGAATTAATGCTGCGGCGTTATTGCGTCTCGTCGCGGCATAAAAATCGCGTCTGTTTATAGAGGAGAGAGAGGCAGAGGAGACGGGAAGGGCGAGAGGCGTGATCATAAAAGGATAAAAGCCAGCACAGGGCGAGTCAGGTCCGTTCCAAACACAACGGTCTCCTAGCCATTTGGTTTGTTAAGTTCAAGACAATTCACACGGAAGTCAAGCAAAAAACCAATTTCTAGCAGTTATTCCGCAATAATAAAAAGAACGCTGTTGAAACACGAAATTGAAGAATTTTATGATGATGATATTACAACATTTTCGCATGGAGATCGCTGTAAGAAGAAACCCTACACTTGAATTTTGGCGGATTGCCAAGTGTGACGGCTTCCGTGAAATCGGAACGGGTGTCTCTTTGCGATGAATAACGGATCGATGGAAAGGAAGCCACTCAAACCGGATAGCGAGCCTGGTTTTGGCAACTGATCAGAGATTAGAATGTAAACACAAGGGGAGGGAGAAAATCGTAAAGTGACCCGTTAGCACTGGGCCCTGCGCGTGTCTACAGGGCGACGCGAATCAATGGAAACCCCATTAAGGCCGTTCCTCCCTCGGTGGAGGGCCGTGCCAGGGTACGGAGGGGGAGACAGAGATAGTAGTCAGGCACAGACTATTGAGGAAGCTTTATTATTATAAGACTAGCATTATCATCACAGAACGGTACGCGAAAAATTGGTTCGATGTATCACCGGAGTTGGGGGAGAACTGTACACAAATAATGGAGAATATTTATAATATAGCTCATTGTAATAAAGCAGGGCAGGGGAATGTGCTCAGTGAGAAGGTGCAGTGCTGCTCTCTGCCACACGACTCCCGCGACGGAAGAAGCGAGTGATCTGTAATTGGAGTTGTTGACTGTTATGGCCAGTGATCGGGCAACTGGGGGAGGAGAGAAAGGAGGGGAGGGTGTCCTCACCCTTTCGATCTGCTTGCGGGCTCGGTTTAGTACACGGACCCTCAGCGAAGGTGCTCGGCTAACGGCAACGGACTGACGATTCCTGCCGATCGTCTGCTGATCCACCCAGAAGCCCTGAGATGGAGAGATACGGAGGAGAGGGCATTGTCCCACCTGGCGACAGGCCCTGCACACGCAGTTGACGTGCCTTCCTCCCAACCTCAGGGCAGAGTGGGGACCGGGCATCTTGTGGATTGGCAAAATATTCACCGGTGTAGAAAGCTACACTGCCCTAGTTGTCTCGTAAACAAAGGTGTCAAAAGGAAGGGTCGGGGCTGGAAAGAGGAAAATAAAGAGGAGAGGCAAATCTTAATTCTCGGGTTGCATATTTGGAGGACAGGACTCTGCTTCGTCTGATTCACAACGGGCTAGTGTACAGCCTCCTCCATTGTTTCAATCAATTGTATCTCGGAGCCAGTAGATCAGTGCAGGGAACACCCCGACTAAACCTCCCCACCGAGAATGCAAAGAACAAAGACATTGGCCGATCCGATTCTCCCATTTCGGGCAACTGGGCCAGGTGAACAGCGTAGTTCGCTAATGACTAAACGAGGCATTCTGTCTCGACTTACTCTATCGTTTGACAGCCAAGAAGAGCCGATGGTTACGGTAGGCGCCCCCACACACCTGGTCAGACAATGATTGTTCGAGAGTGGGAAATCCTCTCCTCCCCTCCGCCCACCCACGCACTCTCGTCGTCTGCCAACCCTCTTCGAGAGTCCTTCACTCTCTATCCCTCTAACCGTTTCTGCCTCCTCCTCCCCTGTTTACCTGCATAGGGAGATCCCTCGGGGGTGAAATGCAGCTGGCAATAACGTGGTACTCTTGTGAGCTGAGAAGGAGGTAGTGGGGAGGCCGATAACGAGGCATCATCCTCATCCTCACTCCTCCCCTCCCACTTCCATTCATCTCCTCCGTCCGATCCCGAGGATTCGATGGAGGCGCAGAGGAAGAGAACAGGAGGTAAGGGGGAAGAGTCAGTGAAAAGAGGATGAAAACGGAATAGGCGGGAGCCGCCCATTCCGACACCCTCACGCACAAACTCCCTACCGTTCTCTCGACCAGTGCTTTTCCTCTCACAACTCTCGTCCATGCAAGATCCTCCGCCTCGTGGTAGAATGAAGGAGGGTTTGAAGAGTGGGAGTGGGGAAGATCACA
Source organism: Levipalatum texanum (assembly GCA_014805385.1). Classification (NCBI taxonomy): domain Eukaryota; kingdom Metazoa; phylum Nematoda; class Chromadorea; order Rhabditida; family Diplogasteridae; genus Levipalatum; species Levipalatum texanum. The sequence goes on from JACMIG010004281.1 coordinate 4,893, forward strand.
AAATGGAGCATGCTTATCTCTATTGCGGCAAAGAACACAAGGCTCCCCCGAGAATGAATTGAGGAGGGGGTACGAGCGAGAGGAGTCCCTCTGCCCGCAGGAGGCGAGTAGAAGAGATAAGAGATGAGGAAGGGGGAGGAGGAGGGCGAGAAGCATGGATGCTGATGACGAGGTGGAAGGGGGTGGAGTGAAGGAGAAGCTGGACGGAGGAGACAGGAGGTGACCAGTCTTGACGGTATTTGTGGCCACCCCGCTGTTCACTGGCTATCACGATGGATGCGGAGGAAGGGACGAGGAGGAAGGAGGAAGGGGGAGGAGGGAGAGGGGAGGAATGAGGGTAGAGGAGGACGTGCAGGAGGGGCTAAAGATCTGATGCACCTTTTTTAAGCACGCGGCTTGATCATAGCCTTTCGAAGGTTGCCAAAAATTATCACGAATTGTCTGATTCCCCCAGGTAAATTCAGTTTTCATTGATGCGCTGACTCTACCTTTTAAGATCCGGAGTGTATATAGGATAAAGCTAACATGTGCGCAGTATGCGGTTGCTTCCCCCTGAGGGCAGGTAAATCGTGGATTCGAGAATGTTTTCGGACCCGTCCTCCTCTCTCGCACCCCCATCGTCTGCCCCCTCTCATTCTCCCCCTCTCTCTCTCTTTCGTCTGATCGCCGTCTCCCTCTTGGATCTCTCGCTTTTCTCTGCTTCTCTGGCTTGTTGTTACCTTATTTAGCCCGGGGGAGCATACCAGCTGGCAGCAGGAAGTGCCTCGGGCTTCCTCACCTCTCCACCATTTATTCCGTTCCCACGCCTCCTCGATGGCAGAACCAAGATTCGGGATCACAACCACTGCCCAAACTGTTCAGATTCAGGACTGCGAAAAGTGGGGGAGGGGAGAGTTCCTCACCCCCCAATCGTATCCTCCTCATCCAGCTCTTCCAATTCTCGCCTTCCTCCCCCAAGTTCCTCTCTCTCCACTCTTTCGTCTCCCTCGTGCGTAAGAATTGAACAGTGAGAAGGCAGGGAGGCCCTCCTCACACTGGACAAGAGGAGGGGGAGGAGATCGGTGAGGAGTGAGAGATGGGGACGAGGAGAAGGTGTAGAGGGAAAGATCAGACCATTGACCAGTCCCGATCGTATTTATTTCCACATAAAGCCGGGCATGTCGTTTTGAAACCCTATCTGCCCGTCTTCCTTGTAGGGACAGAACGGGAATATTGGCTGGACGGCAATAGATCGAATGTGTTGACAACGTGGATGGACTTGCTTTATTTCACATCTCCAAAACGGTTCACTGCTGCTCGCGACGGAAGAACCGGGCAATCTGCAAAGGCAGTATATGTTTTCGTTCTGGCTGATCCAACTAGGAAGGAGGGCAGGTTCTCGTACCCTATGGAGAAGTTTCCTGAATCGGCGCACGAATCAGGGCTCTGAGGGCGGAGAATTATGTGATGGATCATGCATCGTCGCCATGAATCTGGCGACTTCTCTGTTCCTCCCGGCCACGAGAATGTCATGCCAGTAGCGCTGAATGGACAGTGAGAAATACGATGCAGAATACAAGACAGCAATGGCTACTGGATACATTTACGAGGCCGACCGTGTGTTATTTTAGGGCACCCGGAGAGTACGGGGACAATGCGACAGACCGCACCTGATCAACCCCATTAGACGGGATTCAACGCAGCTCATCAAGTGTAAACCGTTATTCGATTTGTCTGTGCTTGGGAATTAGACCTATCAAGGGGCTCTACACTATGGGGTTGTTGCACTTTTATGACGAGTAAGACGAAAACGGCCAAAATCTCACCCCATCCAAGCCGCAGATTCTGCAGCTGCAGATTTCCCGCCCTCCATTCCTGTGAGCAACGCAGTGGTACACAGGCATCTCCTGAAGAGATTATCGTTGAATAACAACAAGAGGAAGACATCAGTGACTATGGGTACGTAAGCGGGGGTGAAAATTCAATCCAAATATCATCACCATTCGCTTCAGGATCAATAGGACAGAAAATGAAATGAGCGAAGAGGATGATACCTTTGAAAAGCGACAGAGGGGCTGCCCCTGCTTTCAGAACGAGGCGATTGAAAATTTATACAAGGACACGTCTCAAAAGAAAGAAGAGAAGCGCCTGCTCCGTTTCTCGTCCCCGTCATCCCGACCGTCTAAGGAAGGAAGATCAACGGCGTCTTTATTAGTAGCGAGAAGGGGACGAACGGAGTATGCATCTCGTCTTCCTTCCCCTCTCAATGTTTGTGGGGATCGGCTGATGGGATCTGCCCATAAACACAAGAGGGACGCGGAGGCCATCATGGATGTCATAAACACTCGTCACAATCGAAATCAAGAAATGTTTGGTGTACATCCACTAAACCCTGCAATATGGCGGACGATCCAGATGTGATGGCCCAGCATACAGAGCCGGTTTCATGCAACGGTTTGTATGAGGGCGTATGGCCGAGTAGTCCAAGGCGGCGGATTTAAGTCCCGCTATCCGTAAGGATGCGTGGGTTCGAACCCCACTACGCTCAAATGTTTTGCTAACCACTAGACGCCTCATTGTAACGATGGGATAACTCATCCATGAGAACATGGACGGGCATTCGATACGTTCTAATTTCCACGCCAGGGTAACTCCAAAGGCAGATACACCCGGATTGGCCCGGATTGGACCATTTCACCCGGATTGAACCATTCTGGGACGAGATATGAAGAAGCGAAAAAGTGTTTCAACCCTTTTGGACGATACTGTACAACCGTGATTCACATTTTCTTACTCCTTGCACTGCCTATTGAATCACACGGTGCATGCAATTCTCCTTGGAATGCTTCGTAATACGATACAACAGGGCATAACTTTGTTTTTCTTCTGAATTGCCGCCTCTCCCTAAGGGAAGAGTTCAAGGGTACAAAATGTTTAAGGGATAATGGCCTTTGCTAGAATTCCGGTTGTTTTCACAACCGGGAGAGGCGGGGGCCAGGCCACGAGATTTTTAATCTCAACCAAAGATGCATCAAATGTTACTTGGGGTTCCTCCCGAGCTGCAACACAAACGCGCCGGGTTCTTTTGGGAGGGCGAGAGAGAGGATGCAGCGATGGCTAGGGGGAGAGTATTCGTGCTATTTGACCGTGTCTGCTATAAACACCCTTTCCCGTCCAGGAACCATCGCTTGGTGGCTTAGCTGGTAGTATGGGCGCATTCCGGATGGATGGTCCCAAGTTCGACTCCCTGGCTGAAATATTACTTTTGCTTATCGAAGGAATATGTAGGAGAGGAGAGAAGACCACCTTCCTCTCACCCAACCCTTTGCTAGCCAGTACGGAGGCCGATAGTGGAAAATATTTTATCACCGGAACCAGTTATAGTCAGACTGATTCTACCACCATTCTCGCTTATCCGTACTACTCGATCTCCGTGTTCTAAGTCCGCCATGGTCTCTCACACTCTCCCTTTGACATTCTTGGCGCGCGAGTCCCGGTCCATCCTTCCACTGCTCCTGTTGTAAATGTCTCTTACCTTGGAACCCTTCCTCTTTTACTTTGGAACCCTCTAGATCTCTCTGAACTGATTCGAAACGGACGAGAGTATGGACGAGAGTCTGATATTCCCGTTGCAATGCTATACGAAACAGGACAACACCTTGTTTATCTTCTGAACAACCGCCTCTCCCTAAGGGAAGAGTTGAAGGGTGCAAAATTGTTAAAGGGAATATGGCCTTGAGGAACAGTCCAGTGGTTTTCACCACCGGGAGAGGCGGGGGCCAGGCCACGAGATGGAAATCTCAACCAAAGACGCAGTCTTTGGTCACTGTGTTCCTTTCGAGCTGCCACACAAACGCGCCGGGTTCTTTGGAAAGAGCGAGAGAGGAGGAAACAAGGGCTGGGCGGAAAGTGTTTGCACGATTTGGCAGTGCCTGCAATGAACACTTTCTTGCTGCCAAGAACCATCGCTTGGTGGCTTTGCGGATAGCGAGCGCGCGTTCCGGATGGATGGTCCCGAGTTCAACTCCCTGGCTTGGAACATTACTTTTGCATATCGAAGGAATCTGTAGGAAATGAGACAAGGCCCCCTTCCTCTCGCCTTGCCCCTTCGCTAGCCAGTACGGTGGTTATGTAGCGGTAAAGGCTAAGGTAAAATATCGTTGTCCAATGGGAATGTCATGGTCCGGGAATATCTTGGTGACGAATGTGCTTTATTTGGCATTGTTTAACTAACTATTATTGGACAGCGTTAAAGGCATGGCCCGAGAAAGTTCCATCATTAGTTTCCACCGGATTTCAGTACTCTTCTACTGTCCAACTCGCAGATGCTCATTGAGCCTCCTCTATACTACAACCCGTGTATCTTCGCGTGCTAAGTCCTCCCGGACGCTCTTCAGCTGGAGTAGACTGCCCAGGAGAGAGCCCATCCTCTTCTCTGTCCTGGCTTCTTCCACCCTGCTGCGTGAGGTTTTCCCCTTCGGGTATTATATATAGCGCATTGGCGATGGAAGTAGAGGGGTTAGCGGTTGATCGGCTTGCAGGACTTGTTCGAGACTCCACCCTGAATGACAAGATATATTTTTCTAGAACCTCACTGTCGTACCACGTCGACCGTGGTGCTTGAGGAGGGATCGAAGGAGGCCGAACGCCGTAATCGTACGCCTTGCGGTTTTCGTGTGAAAACTCTCGCATCGCAAGTATGCAGTATTGTCGACGGAAATGTGCGTACGGTACGTACTCTGGTCGCCCTACTCACTAAACACAGTAAAAAATAGTGCACTCCCAACACTGGCATGTGAAACGACCCCTTATGCGAGTGATTCGAGAAGAGCTGGCTGGCGTTGTTCTATTTTATTTTTACCGAGTGCCTCTGTGCGATTGCACCATTTTTCCTGCATTTAGTGAGGAGGGCGACCAGCGTACATTCCGTATTGTAGATTCAGATGACTAACGCGCTTGAGATTTACCCATCCATCTTGAGTTTCGGACAATCCTATCGGCAATGTGGCTAACAATAAGAGGTGTAACGTAAATTCCGTGCCTCGTTCCGTAGCATATGTATACCGGATGTCATCGGTGTAATCACAGGGCGTGCCCAGGTGCTCGTTAAGGATGTGGTCAGGAAACTATGCGAAAACTAAACAGCAATACCTTCTCCCCGTCTAGAACAACCTCCGCGGCAAACACCGTGACGTCCACCTTGTTTTAGCATGTCCGATACGGGTCCGTTGCTCCACCTCGCCTTGTTAAACCTTCATGAGGTATAAAGTGACTTACTCCTTGTCTTACATTTAGACCACGTGAGGGACATCAATGACGAGCATAGGAACCATCTCTCCGACGGTCTTCGTTCTGATCATCGGGGCCTCCGCTATGAAGAGCTCTACGGCAGAACCGCCTCTCTCATTGGGAGATGCCCCTTCAGACTTTCTACGGTCACTTGTTGGCAAAACTGTCTCCAATATAGAGGGAAGAGGAGGAGAGGTGAGATCGAGTGGGCGAATAAGAGTCCGTCCGCGTAAGGATCGAGCAGATTTGCAGAGTAGCGGCACAGGCCAACTTTTCTTGTCCGCTGGGGCTCATATTCTGGTTAGAAGTACGTCAGGTGTAGGAAAGATGAAAAAAATTTAGAGTGGCCAATTTCGACCACGGGTGTC
>JACMIG010004282.1:0-10525 GCA_014805385.1 Levipalatum texanum
CCCCCCCCCCCCCCCCGCCCCCCCCCCCCCGCCCCCCCGCCCCCCCCCCCGCCCCCGCCCCCCCCCAGCTAGCTGGGGTTGATAACTAGAAAGCGGCTAACTTTTTTGATTTAAGGGCTCCGATACTCGAAAAACGGGATTGAAATGCTAAAACAGTATATTATAAAAGCCGAGATTTCGTGAAAGCAAATCAATCCGATATATTAGAGTGATTGACAGCATATGTAACACCCAAGCGACAATACCAGTGGTTAAGACAGTCGCATTCATTAGAACCGAAGTTCCCATGGTGACGAGAGGTGCGATGCACTGAACCGTCAAACTGCAACATTAAGTTTGCAATGCTTCGACAAGGAAAACCGAAATGTTAAAGGACAAAACGTATTCCAAAACGCTCATATCCACACCTAATGGAAATAGCGAGCTCGTTACTGGAGATGTGTTTATCGGAAGAAGTGGCTGAAATGAAGTGAATGGCCTTTTCCATTGAATTGGAGTATGTATGCTCACTGTGTTTCATTCTCTCACTCTGCTTCCTGAAGTGCACGACGAGAAAGAGTAGGGTGCGGAGGTTGAAGGCAATGCCAACCCCGATGACGGACAGTATGTAGTAGTAGTAGATCTGACAAATGTTACTTGTTCTGAAGGCATCGATAATGCTTGCCTTCGCCATCCATAGAACGGGCGAGTAATTCATGCGAGAGCAGTTATCATTGAGTGTCATCGCGCCGAAGAAGATGTATATCGTTGGGTGCACCCACTGCATTCGGAACATAATTCGGAGCATAATTGACATTTCAAATTGTTCTATCTTTCACGAAAAACTCACGCAACGACTGGCAAACAGAGTTGTTATGACTATCAGCAGCTTGAGCGTCACCTGGTGTCGCCAAACAATCGTTAGGTAGCGCCCGATGGCGACGGCCTTCAACGCCGAGATGGCCCACCACGACAAAAACAGGGGAACTACCGGAATCGACATGAACGACCCGAAGAAACATGCGACAGTGTAGCCCTTAAACCACGTGCAGATGCCGAGGGTCGTTGGGATGTCCTATTAATAACAATATTTATCACTGCAAGTTGCTTTGAATTTTTCATTTTGGAAGTTTGTTCACCATTATGACATTTCTTGGAAAAAATATAGTTTTATCGGACGTCCTCCGTGAAAGCTACTATTAGTTACTTGGTATGCGAAAATGGCTGCGAAGGTATTCCACAAACAAACAGGAATGCTGAAGAGAGACTGAACGATCCATGTGTAGATTATGCTCGTCTACAAGATTAGCGTTACGTTTCATTTGAATTAACGACGCAACTCTGTATCTGATGAGTAGGTCTCTTTGCTTCGCGACGCAGTAGAGTACAAAGAGCGACGGAATGAAAGCAATCCAGAGAGCAGTCGCACCGACGATGGCCGTGTGCCGGTAGGACGCGGGGATCACGATGAGCTCTCCCCAGTTCTCCGGACCTCGAGGGACTTCGGTATACATCACACACGAGACTGGAGCCGACTGAGAGAGAAGAAGACTGGATAAGGCATCAATAACCAAAACATCACCTTCACCCACCGCTAGTCAACCAGCTTTTCCAGACAGGGTGATCCTCTGGGGCAATTGCACTTATAACGTGATATTTCCGACATATATGATAAAAATTAACCGTTCGACTAAACGCATTACAATTCAATGCATTTGTATCCTCGAAAAATGTGAAGATGGAGGATCGCATACCATTCACGGAGACGCGAAGTTTTTTGCTCTGTCAAAATAAAGTGCTGCTCTTGGTCAACTACTTTTCTGTCCATGAAGTGCTTTGATTCCTCTTTTTCGACGACTCAATTCTAAAAGGAAATAGTGCTAAATCACAGATGCATTTCCATTCTTTTATCGATATTATCAACGAGATTCAAGAGTGGTCTGAGTGGCTGGGAACAGGATTCCTCGGATTGCCCGTCGATAAGAGGGAGTCGAGGCCAACAAAGTGATGCAGTGAGCGATGGAATGCGTATGCATTGTGGAGTACGCGGCTAGCGACATAACTGCAAAGCCCATTTCAGATATTACTTCTTCCTTTTCGTGAGGATGGTCTGAGTTTGAAGCTGAATTAACTTTCGGAGGCAAAAGCTTCCCGTACTTGATAGGGTCTGGATAGCGCGGCCCTTCACAACACGATGATTGCACAATAAATTCATTGAAAGGCCTCATTGTCGGAAGATGAAATTGCTTTGTCTCCACACAAGCTATTTTGTCTCCACGCAAGCTATGGCTCCAGCTATTTTAAGGACCAAAAGCTTGCTCTAACAGACGTTCTAAATAAATACCTGCGTCCTCATAGTTCGAGACGAACTGCAGAACGAGAGTGTTAAAGGGCCAATGATCCACACCAAGGGGACTGTGACCTGCAAACAGTGTGTTCCTGTTATTACTCTCCAAAGATGCGTCAATTCCACATGCGCGCAGTACGAAATCCACATCGAATATTACCATGATACATGTTACATTTGTTGTAGTTTTTTGATTGTGTGGGACTAATCTCACGATTTCACGGAACTATTGTTAGAATACACGGAACTATTGTTGGAGTGCAACAGGTGTTCCTTTCCGTGTTCCGGTCAGTCTGTTCTACTCTCTCCGCTGTTCTCTCGTTTATCCACCCGTTTCACAGATTTGAGAAACAAGGGAAAAGTAGAGAGAGAACGGGCGGACCTGAACGCTGAAAGGAACAGCCTGTTCATCTTCACAATAGAAAGTCTTCGATATCGTAGATAGGATAGTGACGATACCTGGATTATGAGATTCCGGGTCATCAACCGATGGAAGGTCGCCGTTCTTGTGCTCATCGCATGTGATCGAAAAATGACGTGAAAGATATGTCCGCAAACCGGAAAATAAATAAATGTTCATTCATTATAATAAGTAACGGAAACGATTGCAAGGAATGTCAAGGAGACAGCGAAGATGAAAAAGCAATATACGGCGAAAATCAGAACACTCTGAAAGTTCTGATTTGATGCCGTACGCATCAACAATGACCTTCGGATCGTAGCATGTTATCCTTGAGGTAAGTGCATCGTCCCAGAGCGGGAAAATCTAGGAAATATTGATGTGAGTGGAGATGATCATACCCTATGTACCATCTGCTGAGATGTGGAGTCGGCAACCTCCATGTTCTGCAAACGTCTCTTTATCAATGAACTAGTGTACAGCCCAACCAGACAAGTTATTGAGGTTCCCAAAACTGCCAGTTGAATTAGCAACATTATTGTTATTTTGGCAGATCTGCTGAGCCGAAAAGAGGAACCAGCCCGAGTCACCATCTTAATGTATCCAGTCATATCCGGAGTTGTGGTATAATTGTAAGGTCTATAGAGTTGGTTCTCACATGATGTCGATAGAGAAAGCATGCCCAGTACGCCACGACCGTTTGTGAAAGGAGGAAAGTGTAGACATTCTTAACCGTTTGATGATCTTAAAATTCTAATAAAATGCCAACGAATGCTTGCAAAGGCGTTGCAATCAGGAGAAAGTCCATGTAGAAAAATCCGTCGCCAATCCAACACGGATGCGGTAGGAAAAGAATTGAGAAGGATACGAAACAACAATAAAAATCGCATAGAAAAATGCAACTCTGAAATTTGAAATAGGAAGAATGCAACTAAAACAAGCCTGAAGCAGCAGTAGGTAGAATCTGTAGATCGAGGATGATTTTCCGGAGTGAATAATGGTTACGTAAACAGTGAGTGCATTGAGTATTACGGTTACGACTCCAAGTACAAGATGCAGCTTTTCAATTAACACAACGCTTTCCTCGCGTGGTGGCAGCATTGACTGAGAGAGTCTCTCGAAAGCTGATTGAATGCTGGAAACTTTATATTGTCACTGCGATAGTGCTTTGTAGCCACTACCAGAACTCAAGGAGCTATTTCCGCGAAACAATAATTCTCTGTGGGATAATTTCGCGAAGTTCTGCGAGAATACTCTGCCGGCAAATACATTTCTTAGTAAGGACCGAGAAAAGGGATGTACTGCTTCCAGAACTTTGTGCAAGAGAGAATCTGTGCTTATCGGTATCCCGCGGCGGCATCCCGGCGGCATCCCAAATTTTGAAGGCCCATGCCTCCGGGAAAAAATGATTTTCAAATTTTTCCTTGTGTTTTTAGTACTCTGGGGGCTCTTAGGAATCACGCCCTAGTGCCAGTTTGGTCACGAAAAACGTCGATGCAGCTCTCCTTTATGGAGCGATACCACGACACAATCCCTCTTCTTAAGAGGCCCCGACTTATAGTGTGCAGATGAGCCAAGGAGATGATAAGCGAAGACAATTCATGTACGATTAGGAGTAGGTAATTTTATACATTTGGAGTCAACACAAATATCACGTTGCCGTTGACACACACAGAAATTTCCATGTCGCAGTAGTACGCCTTCTCCAATTTGAAGATTACGCGGTCTTTTCTTTTCATTTCGATGTTCTGCGACAGAACATAACTGCGACCAGCGTTTATATTCATCTTATAGAGAGGTGCATAGTGGACCGATTGCATGGCCAGAACCTAAATAGATGAATGTTCTCTTCTGCGAAGAATTATGCAGTTAGATGATTCTATTAATACCAGCTTGCAATTCCTTCTATATCCCCGTGCTATCCTCTCTGACCAATTCTTTTCTATATCTCTGCAATGAAAAGGGATCTGAAAAATCGGCTCCAAAATTTTTATAATTCAATTTCGGCTAATATTATTATCCCAATTGCTGATCAGATTTGATGTTTATTTCTAAACGCCAGCTTTGTGTTCGTCGTTCGTCGCCCCGTTGTCATTTGTTTCGACTTTTGTTTTCGTGCCTTTCATAATCACTCAACCGACAGAAGAGGCATGACTTTGGTTAGAAAATATTTACACATTTCTCTTGCTTCCCAGAAAAGCTGCTGTGGCAATTTCACGGCTCGTTTCAGAGTGTTATTTCATTGCGGACGTAAGCCGTTGATGGGGTTTTCTCAGGGAAATAGCCTCTTTTACATTATCCGCTTCAACGAAATTATCCACATGCCTGACTCGTTGTGGGTAACCGCAAAAGCAGACAAGGGGGAGGAGGAAATTCTACAGTAGTCTTCCGCATCGGACGCATACGTAGAGAGAGATAGACAGTTAGCGGGATCTTTTGATTTCTCATCTTTCCACCCATTCTGCCCGAGTTCCCACTGGAAGTGAATCCTTCTCATCTCAAGCGATGTTTCATATCTCCCTCGGCCAAATCGACGACTATGAGAGCTGCAATTCGCGCAGGATTCCTCAACGCTTCACACAAGTAGACCGTTGCTGACCTTCCACGATAAACTCCGTTGTTTATGTTCTGGTGAAAAGAACGTTGGATTTTCTAGTGTGGATATATAGCCGTTTTAGGAGAGCTGCGTCAACCTTTTGCGTGATTAAAGGAGGAGTAGCTCAACATTCCGTGTCTGTAAAATAGCTAAGGCCATTTGGGCCAAAATGCATTTGGCCTCTGTCTATCCAAAGTGCGTTTCCGCTTCAGCCTGTGTCTGGCCTCGATTTTTCCCTACTGACAGTTATCAGATAAGTTGCTCCTTCTTTGAACTGGCTGCGGGAGCGGGTTCTTTTCGAGCCTTCTGATTATTAAAAAAACACATGAAAAAATATTTAAAAAAAATGATCAAAACTCGTAAATATCGCATACGGTGGCAAAATTCATGTTTGCGATTTTATATTTTTGCATATAACAGAGACATGATGGGGGATAGGCACGGATGTTCGTTCTATCCACTATCACTTACGACCATACCTTGTTAGAGGTCGTTCAGTACAAGTAGTGGAACATTAGCTGGCTTGAGTTTATCCTACGTGCAGCATATGAGGGGGTTCAATATATATTTATTCATAAATACATATAAGAGGCCGGCGACTAAAATAATATAGTCAAACGAAAAGTGTTTCGCATTTGCGTTTTATTTGAGCCACTGGTCACGAATTTCAAGTGTGTATCGTGTACTTTTGGCTCATAAATTGCACCCAACGATTCGTGAACCGCTGGAAGACAATTAACGGGTGTAATTTCGCACCACCCGGCTCACACTTAACACCAAAGGTATCGTGAGCCAAGGAAGACGATAACCAGTTGTAATGGTCGATCCAGACCTCATTTTCCGGTTCACGAAATCTAGGGTGTTAAGTGTAAGCCAGGGTGCACAATTTCCAGGTGTCATTCTTCTTCCTTGGAAAAAGAATTACACCTGGTACTTGTTACCGTGGTTCACAATACCTATGGTGTGAAGTGTGAGCCTCGGTATACGATAACCATCTGTTTTCTTAGTCCAGGTGGTTAACGCTAACAAGGGAAGTTCGCGGACTTCCCATGGAAATTCGAAACGAGAGTAGGTGCATTCGAATCAGCTTGAAAACCTGAGTAGGAATAAATCATTCTTTTTAGCAAAATAGCATCTGATGAGCGGTGGCAATCAATAACAGACGCGCATTTTGGCCCAGACGAGACAGTCTAGAAAGAACGGGCCAAAATGCGCGTCTATTATTGATAGACACCGCTGGTCGGATGCTATTTTGCCAAAAACAATGATTTATTCCTACTCAGTTTTTCAAGCTGATTCGAATGCACCTACTCTCGTTTCGCATTTCCATGGGAAGTCCGCGAACTTCCCTTGTAAGCACCATACGAATCGTGAACCGTGTTTGGAATGAAAAATACAGCTGAAATCGTGAACCGGAAAAATGGATGTTTAAGGAGGAGTGAGGGACAGCACGATGGTGCTCTACAGCGTCTAAGAGGACTTCGGCGACGACAAAGGAAAAAAATATTGCTAACCCACTGTTATCCCGCTGTACCCACTTGCTATAATCAATATTACGAGAATTGTATGATACAAGTTTATTATTTTAATAAAGAACAAACAGTAACAACAACTCAATGATACAGAGCAGCATTACTACGCAGCACGATGAGAACTATGCGCTAATGCGGTGAAAACCAAAAACAAACAAACAAACGCAAGCAAAACAATGCTCTTAGAGAGCTACGAAGGTTGCTCAATCAGACATGAGATCCTGAGAATAGATGTTGTTGTGGGAATTGGCGTCGCGCATGGGGCTCGCGGTGCGAGAGAGAGTCCTAGAGCTGCGGCGCGAATCGGGAGAGTTGTGAGAGTTAGGGCGCATCATGAGAGTTTATAGTTGGGCGAACAGAAGTGGAAGGTAAGGCTGCGGTTACGATCACGGAAAATGAGGGAATGGGAGGAGGATTCTGTGAAAATCCTGACTGTGGAGGAGATCATCCCCGACGGCGAAAGCGGCTTTCCCCCACAGTTCTTGGCCGCTGGACACCTTGAAAGAGGAAATAAGGAGGAGAATTGGAATATACACACAATTCTTTTTGCAACAACTTCACGAATAGTCATGGAAAGAATGAAACAAACACTGCTCACCGGCAAGAAAATTAGACGACGTCGAGCGCAGTCGAATCAAACGCGTCCTCAGGCCAGATCCTGAAATGAAGGAGATAGTTGCTTATTTCTAGCAGAACGAAGTCAATATGAATTTTAATAGCACGTACCGGCAATAGGAGAAGATCGGAAGAATGGAAGATTACGACGAACAGCTCCACTGCAAGAAAAATTTGATAACTACGAGCAACTACTCTTGAATAAATAAAGGAGGAGAGAGGCGTGGGAACGTTCTCACGAATGGGATCCGTCTCGCCGTTTGACCGCGCTCTTCACCTTCTGTGCACTCTCGCCCGCAATTTTTCAAGAAAATGGAAATAATCGACCAACCGCGAATGATTGATGAGAGGGCAGGCGTCCAGCAACATACTGACAATTGAAGCCTGCATCTTGTCCGTAAGAGCCTGAAATGACAATAAACCATACTCCTGGGCGTGCAAAGCATGTAGCATAACAAAACTACTAAACAATTAAAAAATTACCATGATTTAGGACTCCAGGAAACCTCCGGAACGCCACAGAAAATTCGCTCATCGTTGAGGTATTCGTCCAGCAGGAGCATTGCATCCATCTTGTCCGTTCGTACGGCTTCCGTTAGAGAGCAAGATAATGTACTGAAAATTCAAGACTAAAGAACTATAGTTATAGTTTGAATAAAAGAGAAAAGGTATTAATTTATAGTTTTCTAATAATAATTTGTAGTTGTTCTGCAAATTCAAGACTACATAAAGTGCTTAATTTATAGCAGAAAGAAGTCTAAATGAACTTAATCAACACGTACCGGCGATAGAAGAAGATGGCGTCTTGCATTACTCCGAAGAATTTAAGATGACGACGACCAGCTCCACTGCAAGAAAAATTGATTAATAATTAGCAGCTCAGTTGAAAATTAGAGGAGAGGGGCCTGGGAAGTTTCTGGCAAGTGATTGAATGATCGATAAATGGTGTATGATAAACTGTGTATCACGCACCAATGGGCAGGAATTCCTGTGGGCTGAGGATACCCCAATTTTTAAAAGAAACCAAAAAGCTCCCAGTATTTCAAGTGTATAGAGAATAATCGACCAACCGCGAATGATTTATGAAGGAGCAAGCGTCCAGCAACATAATGACAATTTAAGTCTGCATCTTGTTCGTAAGAGCCTGAAATGACAATAAAACATACTGCTGGGCGTGCAAAGCTTGTAGCATAACAAAACTACTAAATAATGAAAGAATTACCGGGATAACGGACTCCAGGAATCCTCCGGAGGGCCGCAGAAGTTCTATCATCCTCGTGGTAATCGAGGGCGTCGCGCAGAGGCATTGTATCCGTCTTGACAGTTCGTTTGGCTTCCGATGAGCTACAAGATAATGTTTTGCAAATTCAAGACTAAAGCTATTTATTTATAGTTCGTAAAAACGAAAAAAATCTGTGCAATAAATAGTTATGTAATGTACCTTTCGAGTTTGATGAGCGAGTAGAAGGCGTGCAGCATGGACGCTTCTAAAAAATCAAAGTTAAAACTACAAATCAAAAAAGAAGCGAAAATGCGAAGGAGAAATGGAGAAGTGAAACTCTTTAGGAAACGTTTCGCGCGCGCGCTAAACGCAGTAATTCTTTGAGGAGCGTTTCGCGCGTGCGCTAAACGAAATAACTCAGAAAGCAGAGCGGAAAACTATTAGAAATGAGAATAATTGACGTTTCACATAACTAGAAGAGCGTTGAAAGAGTAGACAACGAAGGGAGAGTGCGGGAAGACACAACGACATAGAGAATCGAGACGGTTCGAAATAGACTGAATCATGAACCATTCCACAGAATGTTCCAGATGCACTTTGTAAAATTGCATGCTCCTAGGAATAAACTTATTGGGGAGCTTCCTTGGGGTGGGGGCGACCTCCCTAAAGTGGAATTGGGTACTCAAAGTGAAGGGAGTGCCTAGAGAACGACGTGTGCGGGCTCAAGAACAGGTTCGAAATAAGAAGCGTATGATGCACCACTTTTGTACCGCCTGAGTGTACAGAGTACAATCAACCAGGTAAAACGGAGGAGGAGCAGCAGGCAAAACTACACGTTCGATGGGCGGTTCCCGCGCTCGCTAAAGGCAGTAACGCGCGAAATAGGAATTGGTTACGGCGGAAAAATGATTCCATCGAGGAAAAGTGGCGTTAAAGATAGCTATGTAGCAGTAGAATGAGTACACAACAACGAGGAGTACACAGGATGCAATGGCAAAGAGAAACAGAGCGCGTGGTTTGAAAAAAGCTGCGTATCGTGCACCAATCGGCAGAATCTTCTAGAACTCAGTCATGGATTTGCCCTCCCCGAGATGAAACTTCTAGGGGATTTTCCTAGAGGTAGAGTCTACCCAAATACAAAGAGCCCGGGTCTCTCAAGGTAGGAGCACTAGCGAAATTAACCGAGGGGAGTTTCATCATCATTAGTAGTGAAACGCGTTCAGCAAAGCTTCAAAGAGTAACGCTACTAAAGCAATCAATCATACTCACAATAAATAATCAAGAAGAAGACAAAAATAGTAACAGTATCACGAGAAAAGAAGGAGGAGCAGGCAAAACTACACATTCGGTGGGCGGCTCTCGCGCGTACTAAACGGAGTAGCGAATTTGCGCATGTTAAGCAATTATAAACATTTATAAAATAACAAAAGATGTAAATTACTCACAGAAATAAAGGAGAAGCGAAAAGTCAGAGGAGAAAATACGTTTGGTGGACTGCTCCCGCGCGCACTAAACGTAGTAGCGCACCTCTCGGCGCGCGCTCTAGCGCGAGAGAGTGCGCGCAGAGAGGAGACGCAGAGCGCGGCCCTTCGAATAGGGGGCGCGGGCACTTCCCTTCACTTTAGGCACCCAATTTCGTTACAGGGAGGTTCTCATGACTAGTGGGGAGGCCTATGCAACAGAATTAACCAGGAGCACGGCTCTAATAGGGGCGCACTCAGGCGGCGCCCCTTGAACTTGTGATTTTGGTGCGCAATGCGCGCACCGACGCCACTTTACGAGGGCTCTCATGCAAAGGGGAGTGGGTCTATGGAGACTCCAATGACACAGCGGG
>JACMIG010004283.1:0-10522 GCA_014805385.1 Levipalatum texanum
GATTACGGTAGCCAGGTATCACCCTATCCCCCCCTTCTCCTCTAATCAATCATCACTGATAGTGTCACACGAATTGAGTGCGAGAGAGTGTGTATCTCGGAGAGGGGCCGAGACGAAAAAGAGAAGACCATGCCTCGCGCAGTGTAAAGTGTCGCTGTAGGACGAGGAATGCGCGGAGCTCGAGAATGGGGAGAATTGGAGAGATGGAGGAGGGTACCCCCGCTAACTACAGTAAATCCCGCCGGGGCACCGCTAAGCACAGTAACTCCCCGGGAGCACTCCTTTAAAATGGGCGCCAATTCAAATGCAGAGTTTTGTCCGCCCCGTAGACACGAGGGTAACTATCGGTCAGGGACATCTCGGAGTAACGAGTCAGGTTCCCTCCCTCCCTCCCTCCAGCCAGTCAATCAGGCAATGACCTCAACCTGTAGTAGCTGCTGCTCTACAGAGTGCCTCTCCTTGCTAAAGGGAGGAGGGGGGGGGGGGGGGAAAGGGGCGAAACCCCAAGCGGGTGGGGGGAAATTTCCGGCGGCCCGGACGTTTAACGCGGGAAAACGGAAAAAAAAAAACCCGTGAACACCCACCACCCTCCCTCCCGTCAAACATGCAATGACCCAACCCGTTATTAGGTTGTGGTCTACAGTTTTCCCCTCCTTTCGAACCGGTGGGGGGGGGGGGGGGGTGAAGGGAGCGAACCCCAAGCAGTAGGTCGTCTCTTTCGGCGCTCGAGATCGTTATCAGCGGGAAAACGTCAAAGAAATCACCCTTCTCTCACCTCCTCGCCCCTCTCATCTTCCCTCAGTGTCTCTCTATTAGAGACCATGGAGACAAGAGAGGGTCCAGAGAAGCGAGAGCGGTCATAGAAGGGCCGCCGTTTTCTTTCTTATTACAGGCGGCAGGGGGGACGGGGAGGTAAAGGTAATCTCTGCCAGCCCATCTAGGAGGGGGGAGGAGGGGTTATCTTCCTGCAGGACTCTTATCGTAAATTTCCACTCTCCCCAACTGATGGGTCTCCAAGGACGAGGTCTCCTCCCCCTACTGCCAGACACCGTTCAATCACGTGGAGGAAGGTACCTTTGAAATAGGGGCACCTCTCGGGACAATCGTGGTGTAGCGAACGGTGACGACTTATACCAAACGTCGCCTTTTACAATACCACCCCAATTCGAACCCAAATTCATTGTCTCTTATGGTGAATGCGCGATAAAGATATTATCATTTATTTATTAAAATTTACAGAAAAAAAGATTTATTTAAATTCATTAAGCCTTGGCGGCATTTGATGATAAAAGCGTAAATTAGTGTCGGGTGGGTCGAAAGAGGGGGGGAAAGAGAGAGAGGGAGGGAGGAACAGAGTCCTATCGTCATCGATAAGGGGGGCGAAATCTCTTACAGCGAAGCAGGTCAACGTTCATTTAATTCGAGCCCTAATGAGGGCGGGGTAAACGGTGGAAGTACTGCAGGTACCACAACGGAACGGCAAAATCGAATCGAGAGAGCGAACGAGAGAAAGAGAGCCTTACACACTGCAGCGATAGAACTCGAAAAGGGGGGACAAATGGCCGGAGTAGCGCTACTGCGGTTAACAACGCTACTGCGGTTAACGGGACGGGAGCGGCGGCGCTACTGCAGTTAACAACACGGGCGAAACTTATTTGTGGTCGTTTGTAACGAGTACATATCGGAAACGGAGGGAGGGGATACCTGGTGGCATCGAGACGTTTCACAAGGCAAACGGTAACAGCTACATCATCGTGAGTCTCCAGAGCGTGGGGGTTACGGTAGAGTTGAGCACAATCGAAAGGCAATGGACGGAGGTACGAAACACTCGGGAAGAAGTGTCAAGCGAATGCATAAAGATTCCCTTATACAACGAAATTCAACGGGGGAAAAGATAACAACATGCGAGGTACCGTAACCAAGGAGTGCTTATAAGAAGAGGCAGTGGTATTTCAATGCGCGAGGTAACAAAATAAACGCCCAGCTTCGATGATATAGCTGTTAGTTCACTTGAGTTAGTCAGGATTGGAGTTCGGATAAAACGGATCAGCAGGGGAGGGACATAGGAGGTAGAGTAACACGGGGAGGGGGGCATACGGTGGGGATGTGCAGGTAGATACGGTAGGTGTATGACTCTCGGGTTGGGGTGAATCGATCGCAAACTGAATCACGTGAAAGAAGATGGCTCTTAACAGAGCGAGCGCGAGGCGTGTGCATAGAAAGAGAGAAAAGTATTAGAACAAAAGTATTACAGTAATCTTGTAATGCAATGGAAATAGCAAAAAAACAGGGATGCAGTGCTTACAGGAAGGACGAGCTGTTAGAGAGAGATACTATACGATTTACAGGAAACGCCATTCTTGGATTCACACGACTACTGTACCTACACAGGGAGGGAAGGGAAATGAAAGCCCAAGTCGCCCTATGCTTTCATCAGTTACAACACTGGCTGGCAGGAAGGTGCAACTATTTGAACTACGGCCAAACTCATCATGAGAGCAAAGTGGGCAAAGGTGGAGGAGGGAAGAAAAGCGTGTTAAATGTATACAGCGTCTAAAATTAAGGAGCATTCAAGCCATACAAAGTTATATTATATTACATCTAAACATATCAATATAGCAAAAAAATTTTTTGAAGGCATTTAGCTCCCAAAGAGAGTCAAGGCAGAGTAGAGGAAGAGGGAGGAGAAGGCATCCTTGGACCAACCCTCGGTTATTAGAAGACGCGAATGCAGTTGTTGCCAAAGTCCACGACGTAGACACGGCCCTCGGGCGAAATGCACAGGTCCGTCGGGCGGTCCAGGAGAGCCTGTAAAAATTAATATGACCAAAAATCAATATGATCAAAAATCAATAACCGGTTGACAATCAATAAATTAACATCCCGTACCCTGGGAGCGGCGGGCGCATTGAACAGGGGCGGCGGCTGCGTGATCACTCCATTCACCGTCATCGGAGCTGGCAGCTCCTGGGGCATCTGAAAATGAGGAGTTTTGTTGAATTATGTTCCGGAGCCAAAAAATAAGCCTGGATGGAAATTTGAATCGCGATTTTGGCGCCAAAATACTAACCTGGAAGCCATTGATCTTGGGAGCGCCGCCGAAGGATGCAATGTGACGGAAGTCATCGCCGCAGAAGATCTACAAAAGGGAATTTCCTATAGGAGGTGGACAAGGGAAGCGAGGAGAGCGAAATCGGAGACGACCACGGGGATAATGAAGGGGGAGGACATGGACGAATAAGGACTCCTCCGTAGCCCCGGGTCGGGGGTCGGCAGCTTATCCCCGAGAAAGCACGAGAAACCCACTCGTCCCCCTTCTACTACGATTAGTATGGATGGGGCAAAATCGTTGAGGACGACGATCGCGAATGCTGCGTTTATTTCACAGGAATCCTCCGCAACGATTTCCTCCAGACTAGAACACTGCTCAAATCCACCATACGCCACACGAACCCAGGGGGACGCAAGTGAAGGCTGCAGCGGCAAGGACACACCAGCAATCGAATCGCGTAATAGCCATCACCCCCGATTTTTTTAAAGAAAATCATGGACGACACTGTCGGGTTGTTAAAGGGAAAACTCATTTCACAATCTCAAAGTGAGGAATAAAACACATGGACGTAAAATCAGGCACCCCAGGCAAGCGAGCGAGCTCAAAAGGCAGCACGAGGCAGGAGAGCAAGTAAAGAAGATCTTTTTGCTCTGGTTTACCATTATTTCAGTGGATAAATAAATCAATAAAATCAATCAATATAAAATGATGATAAACCAGAGCCGTTCCCGTTTTCCTCCCCAGCCACAGCGTCGATACAACTCGGAAAGGTAACAGGAGGGAGGGGAGGGGGAGGGGAGGGAACAGGCCTGACCAATTGATGTCCCTGGCGAGTACAAGTGAAGCGCACTTGCTCCAAAAAGACCTTCAATGAGCACGAAGAGAAACGATCACTCCGGGGGGCCATGACAAGTTGCGTCTTCTTGCATTGGGGGATACTGTCCCGTGCCCCTTACCCTTTTAATTTCGTATTCCAGACTTCTGGCATTTAGCATACGCTCGAGGGCACGGCACAATATTCACGCCATTTCGCTTCCCGACACAACAGAAGTCTCGCTCACTTCACAACTGGCCAAGATGGGAGGAGGGTGGAGGGGGGAATGGAGGGGAAGGGATGTGGGGCCTCTACCTGGACGCGGTTGTTCCTCGAGTCACACACGAGAATGTGGCCCTCGGGATCCGTCTTCACTCCCTGGGGACGGCAGAAGAGGCCGTCACCTTCGCCCTCGCTACCGTAGCACTAAATAGATATTTGAAATTATTGATTTCTATTGACTAATATGCAATCAAATACCTTCATGTCCGGAGACGAACGCGACGCAGACAGCACTGCGAGACGGTGGTTGTTGAAGTCCCTGTACATAAATTATTGCACCAATCTTTAGGCGCCAAGGAATCACACAATGTGAGTCAACGGGGGAAGGAGGGGCATACGTGATGAGAAGATGTCCATCGGGCAGGTAGCACAGTCCACGCGGCGAGTCGAGGTGCTTGAAGAAGTACGCAGAGTCGAAGCCGCACTTGCGAATGAACTGGCCCATCGACGTGAAGATCTGCGAAGTATTTATATCGAATCAATCAATATAAAATTTTCATGGTGATTGATTTATCGATTACCTGGACGCGATGATTGCGCGTATCCGAAACGGCAATGTGATTCATGGCATTCGTGGCCACGCCCCACGGGTAGTTGAACATTCCAACGGGCCGACCGCGCTCGCCAAACTTGAGCATGAAATTGCCGTCCTGGTCGAAGACCTGCAGAGAAAAAAATCATCATTATAATATAATCGATAAATATCAATCATTACAAACCTGCACACGGTGGTTGTCCTTATCGGCAACGATAATCGAGTTGCTCGTGTTGACAGTGACGCCAGCGGGACGATCGAATTGGCCTCCGCGCGTTCCGGGCGTCCCGAACTTGGTGATGTAGTTGCCGTCCTTGTCGAAGATCTCAACATAATCAATGATAAAATGCCATCGTAGTATTAGGCGGATATGCTTTACATCAACTGCATTTGGAGTAAGCAAACATTTTCCAATTTTATATTTTTAACCTTAACGAGATATTAGGATAATGCACCAGAGCCATCGGCGGATACCTGGATGCGGTTGTTGCTCCTGTCGGCGACGAGAATGCGACCGAGGAGGTCGCAACAGATTCCCCACGGGCGGCACAGCTCTCCGTCGCCGCTGCCTTCGCGTCCGAACGAGAACAGCTCGCCCTGTAAAATATAATCGGTATAATAATCAATCAATATCGATCCACCAAAAACTATTATCGATCGGAGACGAACCTGGTTGACAATGTCCTCGTAGTTGCGGCCGCGACGCACGTCCACGGAGGCAGGGCAGCCACTGCAATTAATTGTTAAAGAGGAAACATTAACCCAAATAAAACAAGTAAATATCGACGTACTTGATGGAATTTCCGCGGACAGTAATATTGAGCGTGTGGGGGCCGTCTGCCATGGGGACGTACGTCACGATCACGGTGCCTCCTTCGCGTTCCCTGCAATGACATGAAATTTAATCATTTTGCCAGGCATCGGTATGCGATCCAATACTACCGTATACTCACGATATGGTCACATCAAGGGGAGCCCCATCGGGTCCAATCACAGTCGCTGCCACCTGCTGGTTCTTCGAGCGGCACATCTGCAATCAGAGGGGTTAGGGAATATTTCTTGGCAATTTGCCAATATTGAAAACCTGAAAATGGCGGGAATGCCAACCTGTCCGCAGGCATCCTTGAGGAGCACGGCAACGTTGCTCTGGCGCTCACGAATGGCCCGACGGTAGCCCTCTCCCTGTATGGTGCAGTGGGCGGAGGAGGCGCTGCTCTCGAGGCTCCCGAGCGTGCGAAGTCTGCAATCGCGAACTGAATTCAGCGGACGCGATGGAGTACCTCGTGAGCAGATTGGGATCGGGGTGGACGAGCTTGACGTTGTCGTTCTCGTTGGGAGTTCGCGCAGTCCGAGGTCCCATGTATATCTGCAAAAGAATATATTTGTATATTGGCGAATCATAAATATGTTTTTTTCGTGAATTGCAGGACGAGTGGTTCATAATATAAAAATATCTTTTTTTTTAAAACTCTTCCGGTACCTGGACGAGGGTCTCGAAGGCGACCGACAATTTCATAAAGTCATCTTCTTCGCGAACGAGGTCTGCCGTTTGCGCCAGCTGAATGAACGATATTGATTGCTTGAATCAATATTATTTATTGATCTCACCTGCACCAATCGATTCTTGTTGGCCGCCAGTCCCTCTGCCTGCGTTTTCAACGTGCTGATCTTGCCGACACGCACCTTCAAAAGCGGTTATAAATCGGTATTCTTCTGTTCAATAACAATTCACAATTCGCCGTGAAAAATACTTCTTTATAAGAAAGATGAGGTTATGAATACCTGGTCGAGGAGAGAGAGGAGCTCGCGCTTGCGCTCTTCTAGAGCCGAGATGTGCATGTGGACAACGGAGCGCATCTCGGAAGCCGTCGACTGTACAGACGCCTCGACGCGCTCGCACATACGAGCGATGGCCTCGGAGGCATCGTCAATCTTCTTCTCCTCCACCTTCGAGTCCGAGAGCAGAAGAGCAATGGATACGCGCAGGTCTCCTGTAAGGTGCACATTACAAGCGCCCAACACCCTCACGTGGAAGCCGTCTAGACTAGATGACGAGCTAACACCGTAAGTACGCCAGCAGACCGCCAGTGCGTAAGGAGAAAGATACCGTGATGGACGATCTTGTGTCCGATGTGTTCGCTGAGGCATCCAGAGCAGAGGGCGACTCCCTTGCACCACTCGCACACGGCGAGGACCTTCGAGTCGTGGCGGGGGCAGATCGAGACGACTGGTGGAGGAACGGAGAGCGTCGGCTGTGGGAATCCCCCGTGGTGGGGAGACGACACGGATGACAGCGCCGGCGACGCCAGCAGATCGTGTGGCTGAGGTGCCTGCAAAGCAATTTATTTTATACATTATTTATACTGCTTTGACATTGCATGGAAACACTCCCGTTTTCAAACAATCCTATTGCGTTGAAATCTCGTATGTCATGTGGTATAAGGGAGGATCCAATCAAATAAAAGCCAGTTAGAGCTAAACGAAATGGGGAGGGAGATACAGTTTACAAAAAGATAATTAATGACCTGGCTCGTGATGGGAGTGATCGGCGGTGGGCGAGGAAGAGCTGATCCCAGCGATATCACCTGATATATTATCGATCTATAGAGCAGACCGGTAAATCGATACCTTGTGGTCGCGCGTGAAGCGGACGCGCTGATGAGCATCCACGCACGTGTTGCACAGCAGGTCCTACAGAGAAGCTTTGAACAACTATACAAAACCGGGCAACCATGTGGTAGAAAGCTGTTGGAAACAATCATATAGCAGAATGATCTTGCGCTAACTGTAGCGACCTCGGTCGCCTTCCCGTTCATAGCACAGAACTACCTTGCAATCAACGCAGTAGTGGGTGGCGAGGCCAGTGTCTCCGGGACAGGATCCACACGTGGGCATGCGTGCATTGTTGGCAGATGCCGCAGACGACGACGGCCCCTTCGCTGGCGAGAAGAGACCCGAAGGATCCGATGCCGTTTCGTGCAGCAGCTAAAGGGCCATTCGTTTTTCTTGTATTTATCGATTATATTTTAAATCGATATTCTGAATTATTACCGTAATGCTATCAGTGAATCCGGGTGGAGTGGGGAAGGGCGAGTGGAAAGCAGGCGGGGGCGTTCCCATGCTTCCTCCTCCCATCGACAGAACCGACATTCCGGCAGTGAGGGGAGGGAGGCCGGGAGGGGCTCCCATCGGGGGAGCGGGGGCGCCTGGAGAGAACGAGATTAGAAGGATTATGGAAAGTGGCTAAATTATTGCACTTTTTCTCTAACACTTGCAACACGCACACCGACATTGCCTCCGAGGCATAAAAATCGATAAATGTATAAAATCAATGTATTGCCTCCTCCGATGCTGCGGTTCGAGTCCCAGACGTTGCCGGCGCTGCCCCAGATCGAGTACGAGTCACCGAGACGAGCAATTGTCGAGGCCGAATCCGTCAGAGCATCGCTGACACGAAAACATTTACTTTACATTATATTTAATATTAAATAATGCATTTTAAAAATGTAGAGGGAGTTACAGGCACATGCGGCAAACTTACAGAAGTCTCGGCGAGCCCCTGGCTCGAATTTATTATTAGCCGTCAAAGCAACGGATTTGCACGCATTCTTCGAAGCATGCCATTTTGATTAATCCCTTCAAAAAGGCTACCTCTCGACATTGTTGGAGGCGTTGACGTGGATTTTCCGTACATCACCGTCTCCGTATAGTCGAAGGCGCTCATCCCTCTCCGATGTGTCTTTAATGAAAATATAAATTAATTTTAAATTATCTTCAAAAAGTGAGATACAAAAAGAACGCAAGCATACCTGGGATCGACTCGGTATCATCCTCTAGCGAATCTGCAAGGAGGGAATAGAATAAATTTAATATTTAATAAATATTTAAGAATATTTAATACATTGAGAGAACGGCTTACTCGGGTACGACTGATATCCTTGGATGCGCCCATTTCCGAACATTTAATGACGCAGGGCCGCACGAGTCGAAGCAAGAAGGACGTCGGACGGAGGGGGAGAAGGAGTCGAGTGCGGTGGCCGCTAGGGAGCTAGACCCCCTGTAAAAGCAACTGTAAGTACAGCGTCCCTGCTTTTATCGCGACTGAACAAGAGTACACACGAGAAGCGGACACGCTGGTGAGCATCCACGCACGTATTGAACACCAGGTCCTACAGACGTGCCGCTCGATAAAAACGCGTGATTTTTGTGTTTTGTGAGCCATTTTAGCGCAAAACAAGCAAAGACGAAAGGAAGGAAGGAAGGAAAACAGCCAATCTATACTTTGAACTCTAAATGAAAAATCTAGTGCCGGGAATCCTCATTGAATGAGATGAATTGGAGATAACACGCAACACGGCAGCATAGGACGAGATAAGAAGCCAGATCGGAGGTGGAGGGGCGAATAGGGGAAGAGAAGGGGGAGGAGAGGAGTGGCCTTCCTCTACAGTCAATCGCATCGCTCGCGCGACCCTCTCACTGTATTCCCCTCTCCTCCTCCTGCCGACTCTAACCTACTCTCCCTCCCCGTCGCCTCTCCCAGCGACAGACGGCAAAAGAGAGATAGCAGGGTCAGAGGCGAGGCCAGAGTAACACAGTAAATGGACTCATCTGGAAATTACACGAAACAATCTCAATGACGATCGCGGTGGGAAAAGCATGACAAAGATGCTCATCGAGGCAGCACGAAAGGGAATTCTATGTTTCGCGTTCCATAGACGTGCCGTTTGATAAAACGCTCGATTGCGAGTTATCTAACAGTTTCCTGGGTCATTTTAACGCGAAAAGAGCACAAATGCATGCAAGAAGGAAAACGAGAGCAGACAATCCAGACTTTTGAACGCAAACTGAAATTTCCTTGTACTGTATAATAAATTCTATTGCCCGGAATCGTCCATGTATGAGATGACCTGGAGACAACGTGCAACATGGCAGTGTAGAACGATAAAAGAAGCCAAATCGGAGGTGGAAGAGGGAATGGATGGGGATGGAGAGGAGTGGCTTTCCTGTACAGCCAATCGCATTGCTCGCGCAACCCTCTCACTGTTCTCCCCTCTCCTCCTGCCCACTCTCGCGTAGTCTCACTCCCCCCTCGCTTCTCCCTGCGGTAATGGAGAGAGAGAGAGCGTGGGCAAAGGCGAGACGCAGAGTAACACAGTAAATGGAGACGATAGACAGCAAACGGCAAAAGAGGGCAGGGACACAACGCGCAGACGAGCAGAGTAACGGCAAGGCGAATTCGGCGGATAGAAGCAAAGAGAGGCAAATGTGACGGGGAACGACCCGAACACAATTCTTACATGGCAAAAACACTGAAAATCGAGAAAAGCGGATTTTCCTCGTTGATTCCAGGTAATCTGCTCGGATGGAAGCCGTCTAATTGATCTAAGCTCTCGAGCGGGAAATCTCGACCTACCCCTCCCCCAACCCAAACAAAACTGACTTTGCCGTATGCGTCAACAAATGTGGGAGTCGCCACAGGGTAGATCAACTGAATGCTCACGATGCCGTCGTGAGTACTGGAGTTGTAGATCATCCCTTCTGGGGGCGCTCAACGGTGATCGGGTGGTAGTGATTGAGGCTGGGGAGTGGTACCTTTCGCACCTGCCGATGAGGTTGTTGACGCCAGAATTGTAGTTTGTAGCCGTGCAGGAGCGATCTACTGGCGGAGGGGGGGGGGGGGGGGGGGGGGGGGGGGGGGGGGGGGGGGGGGGGGGGGGGGGGGGGGGGGGGGGGGGGGGGGAGGGGGGGGGGGGGGGGGGGGTGGGGGGGGGGGGGGGGGGGGGGGGGGGGGGGGGGGGGGGGGGGGGGGGGGGGGGGGGGGGGGGGGGGGGGGGGGGGG
>JACMIG010004285.1:0-10514 GCA_014805385.1 Levipalatum texanum
CTTTTGTCGGTTGCTCTTTTGTCGTTGCTCTTTTGTCGTTTGCTCTTTTGTCGGTTGCTCAAATGTCGGTTGCTCTTTTGTCGGTTGCTTAAATGTCGGTTGCTTTTTTGTCGTTGCTCTTTTGTCGGTTGCTCTTTTGACATAGACCCGATATTACGGAGGTGCAAATAAAAAATAAAATTTGGAAGCGAGAGATAACGCAAATCGAGAAACGCAGGTTTCGTTACAGTGTCTGCGTCTCTCGTTTTACGCTATCTCTCACTTTGCAACTTTAATTTTTAAAATGGCAGGGGGTTATATCAGATGAGAAATGGAATTGAAGAAGAGATTGAGGAGGGAGAGCGGGATTGTAAGGGTGTAGTACGTACACAGCAAATGCTTTGCTGGTGGCCATTCCGTCGTAGAGGGAGACCGATGAAGAAGCATCCGTCTTGAAAACGGGGAAATTGACGTGGACCTCAAAGTTATGGCATAAGTTCTGTGCCCGTAAAACAGCCGTGGATATTGTCTACTAAGCGCACTCTGGCCTATGCCTGATCTGATTTCCATACTAACCGCAATCATAAAAGGTGCTCTTATTACTTCTTTAAAGAAGGAGTACGAGGAAATTTTCAGATTACGCTCATTATGGAAATTCAGACCAGACTCAGGTCAAAAGTGCATTTATCCCCAATTGCCCCAATGCAAATCAGTTTCCCCCTACTCCTTCTTCACTCCATAGAGACCGTTCCTATTTTCTAGTACGCCGAGATCATCCGAAGATGTAGATGAGATGAAAGATGAATCATCCGAAATGCCCAGGGTCTCATTTGTCTATTGTGGAGGTGCACAAGCTGTTCCTTTCGTGTTCCGTTTACATCTTATTGCCAAGAGCCAGAGGGGTGTTGAAGTACTTACTGCGTTTAGCGAACAGTGATTTATATATCTACGCAACCGAAAAGTATTCAAGAGCTGTACTTTGGCACAACTATTGAGTAGATTCCCCAGACAAATCCCAGAAAACGGCAAGATTCAAGACCTTGAGGTCCAGGAGATATTCGAAGCGGAATTTGTTGCGAGCGGACTTAAAATATACACCTCTGTGGTTCTTGGCAATATCTCTCTCCACTGTTCACTCTTTTCTATAACCGCCAGACAAGTTAGATAAACGAGAGAAAAAAACGGAAGCTCCACCACATTAGTGATGCTCATCACTAGGCGGATGAATTCTGCCAACACTAATATTTTCCAATTTCGCAGCACTATTTCGATTCATTCCATAATTGCCTCGATTGAAACCTGTTTGCCAGTTTGTGCCGTCAGAAGATATTCGCATCGTCTCCTGTTGGGAAATGAGATGGGGTATCCGAGGGAGTAGATCGTTCCCGCGTCCTCGAACAGCTGCATGTTGGGACAGAAGGAGGGGGCCATGGTAGGTGTCAACGTGGGCGGTGCCATCTTGGACCGCTGTGCACTAGCTGGAAAAGAGATTTTCACAAAGCAATAGCCCTACGAACCTCCACTGTTCTTTCGTTTCTCTAACCGCTAGACAACGTGAGAACTGTGGAAACAGATCGTTGAGCGATGAGCGTATTCTCCGGAACGTTCATTTCGCCGGCAATATAAAATACGTATGATTGCGGTACCTTTCCGTTTGCAGATGTAGGGATACGGTGCTGAGCAGTCCTCGTTAGTCCACTGACCGGGAGAGCCGAGCTCAGACATCAGGATCATCTGGACGCAGTCCCCGAAGCGATTGTTGGGGAAATCTGAACGGCAACAGCCGTTAGTCCCGGTGCGTTTTCCCATACATTGAGCCCAGTTGCTGTAATCATACGAGGAGCCGTCGATCCACTGGTATGTTCTGTAAAGAATTCATATATTTCTAATGGCCTCCAAAATTAAGTTATACTGGCCTCCAAAATTAAGTTTTAAGACCAGCTACTAACCATCGTTAAGGAATAGGTAATGTTGGCTGACACCGCAAAAAATAAAAAAAAACGGTATCATTTTCTAGTTATTTGATGTGGCAGTGAACGAGGGTGTTTGGGAAGAAGCGCTGGTAAGAAGCTCCAAAATGACATCAACCAATAGCAGAATCGTGTCAAGTATTCATTGTTAGAAAGGAATGTCGCATTTGTCTGCTAAAATGACAAAAAGAGCAACCGTAGCTTTTAAAAACTTTGTCGCCGTTGAATGAAGCAGGGCAAAGAATTGCTATTGGCTTCAAATTTGATCTTGAATGAACTTTTGCCTTTTCTTAAATACAACGATGAGGAGCATCATGGCAATGCTCGATTTGTGGTTGGCAGGTCACCTTTCCATTCGTTTACAGCCATGTGCTCTATTGACAATTTTCCACATCGTCACTGATGAACTTTATTAAACAACCGTACCGATCGATTCGACTGTTTCATAAGGTTCGTCAGTGAGGATACGCTAGCGTACAGTATGCGTACTAATGATAAATCGTAGTCTAGTAAATATTTTGGCAATATTTATAAATCATACTCATTGCCGTTACGGAGCCCAATAAGTGTGTAGTCTTTGACGCCGTTGTTGATGAGTAGGCTCCTGTAGAACGTGTTATCCTGCAAAGCTACGTGGTACGACTGGAGAGGGTGAGGAAGGGGGAGCAGGGGGCCTCACCGATTCGTCAGCGATGGAAACGAGTTGTCCTCCTTCGGCAACACAATTCGCCTCGGCCTCAAGCACGGTGCGAGTCGACCTTTTCACCTGCAGATATTATTTTCATTACCACTTTCAAAAAATACCCTGACACAAAAGTCCTTGTGCGTGGTATAATCGCCGCAGTCGAGAGCTGAACTGAATTAATCGGGGAAATGGATGCATCCCTCACGCTTCGTCTTGTTCTTGATCCTGAATGACTCCTGTACGTGCTGAAGACACGGTGTTGAGAACCAGCGTCCATGGACATCCCACATGGCGGCACAGTTGCCCACATCCATCGAGGGTGTGCCTAACAAGGTGCAGAGGCTGAGACATACATTGCTTCGAAGTACATATACGATACAATACAATCAGCACGAATGAGCACGAATTGGCAATATCAACTGTCTCCAGCAGTGAGACGACGAGAGAAGTTTATTTCTAATGGAGAGGAAACAGATCGGGAGGGAATGCGAATTTAGAAGGGGGGTTTGGAACTGCCAAAATATACCTGCGTTGAAAGAATTGTAGTCATAGGGCGTGCCGTCCACCCAAAAGCAGCCTTCCGGGAAGCATCCAAGACCGATTAGCGTCGACCTCGAGTGCAACACAGCCCAGATTCCTCGTTCCTCCTTACAAAGAACTAGTAGATGGGAAAGGGGGGGGGGCAGAATACAAGAGAATTGTGGATGGACGCAACGTGACCGCCGTCATCCCTGCACACATCCTCGGCCTGATCTAAGGTTCGCGAGAGGGCGTACACCTGAACGCGTCGTGCTAGCAACTGATTCGTCATGTCGAACCTTGATGCAGTCGCCTCCAGCAATTTGCGTGTAATCCGATCTCCCGCAATCTGCAGACGCTGCGGCCACAAGAGCACAGACAAGGAGTAATATCATCCCTTAAAGAAGGAGTCTGAGTAAAGTTCCATGTCCGTAAAATAGGTGAGACAAATGTGGCTAAAACGCAGATACAGGCCACATTTGTCCCAGCTCTTTTATGGACACGGATCTTTGCTCCTACTCCTTCTTTAATTGTAACATTTGCAGCAGGATAGTGATCCGGGGAACAAAGGTAAAAGATGTTGGTGTTCCCCTGTCAGGCTAATGACATAGCACTAAGATTCCTGAGGGTGGATCCCGGACGGCCAAGATCCTCACAACCATTTTACCGGTGCTCAACCGTTTGTCCCGGAGGGGGGAGGGTTAGCCGGATAAGCCGGGGAAACAATGGCCGGATAAGATGATGACGATGCTCCCTTCTTATTCATAAAGAGAGAGGGAACTATATGCCTTAAGACGGAAAGGACGGCATCGAGGACATCAAGATCCTCGCTTCCAAGATCAACCGAGCAGTAACAAGCGCTCAATTCGACAACATCAAAGTGGACGAAATGAAGTGTCTTCTTTTCCTCCACGCCCTCGACCTTCCACGGTACTTGGACATTCATCTGAAGATGTTGGATGTTGCGGAGAAGAAGGGTGATGCTGTGACCTTGGACGACCTCCTCTCCATCTACGATCGATATACCCAACTCAAGAGGGAATCGAATGCTGTCACAGAACACAGCAAAGGAGTCAACGCGCTCTACAAGGCCAAGGGCAAGGAACGGTTTACGAAGAAGGACCAGCCCAAGACGCCGAAGCAGACACAACAGTCTAACAAGTGTGGCCGATGTGGCAGTGAAGAACACAAAGGCAACGACTGTTGGTACAAGGACAAGGAGTGCCGCAATTGTAACAAGATCGGCCACAAGGCATCATACTGCCGCGGCGGCAAGAAACGATCGGTGAAGATGATCACCATTAACAACATTGCGACTCCGAACTATCGCGTTCCTGTAACCATCAATGGATACAAGTTGGAGATGCAGATAGATACCGGCGCCGAGATTTCACTGATAAGTGAATCTACATGGAAGAAGATTGGCAAGCCAGAGTGCAGTACGTCTGATTGCCAACCCGTGTGCGCCAACAAGACGAAGCTGGAGATGATCGGAAAGTTCAACGCCCAAGTCACCTACGCTGGAAGACAAGCCCGCGGAGCAGTATACGTAACCACGTCGGATGTTACGCTGCTGAGACAAGAACTAATCTCTCTGCTCGAGGTGATCGCGGTCCGTAACTACCCATATCCCTGCGTCATCGCGAACGTCCTGACCGAGTGTTCTGTACCCGAGGACTACCAGAACAAGATCAAGTCCAAGTTCCCTGATATCGGACTTCCGGGACTTGGCACGTGTACCAAGATGGAAGCCTCCCTGCGCAAGAAAACTGGTGCAGTACCTGTTTTTCTGAAGGCTCGACCTGTTCCTTACGCGATGCGTGAACGCGCGGACAGAGAACTGGATCGACTTGAAGCAAGTGGAGCCATCGAGAAGGTGGAGTACTCGAGTTGGGCAGCCCCCATTCTCATTGTTCCGAAGGCGGATGGAGGAATTCGCATGTGCGCGGATTTCTCGTGCGGGTTGAACGAATCGATCGAACTGCCCCTTCACCCATTGCCTCTTCCAGACGATATATTCACCCGATTGAATGGGTCGACGATCTTTTCACAGATCGATCTTGCTGAAGCCTACCTACAGATTCCTCTGGACGAAGAAGCACAGAAGATCCTCGTGATCAATACGCCAAAGGGACTCTATAAGTACAAGAGGTTACCATTCGGTGTCAAGTCCGCTCCCAGCATCTTCCAGTTGCTCATGGATACGATGACTGCTGGAATCGACAACGTTGTCCCGTACCTGGACGACATCGTCGTGGGAGGGAGGACCAAAGAAGAACATGACAGCAAGCTCATGATGGTTCTCGAACGGATACAAGAGTACGGACTCCGCGTCCGAATCGACAAGTGTGGATTTGGGAAGAAGCGAATCAAGTTTCTTGGATTCTTCATAGACTCCGAAGGAAGGCACACGGATCCGAAGAACACGGAACCGATCGTGACGATGCCACCACCTGTCGACGTGCCATCTCTCAGATCCTTTCTGGGAATGGTCACATACTATTCGCAGTACATTGACGGTATGCACCGGTTGCGAGGCCCTCTCGATGCACTGCTGAAGAAAGAATCCAAGTGGAACTGGTCCAAGGACTGCCAGAGGGTGTTCCAGGAATTGAAGAACATTCTATCGAAGGAGCTTAGTCTCGCCCATTCCGACCCTACGAACGAGATCGTGGTTGCAGCGGATGCTTGCAATACGGGAATCGGAGCCGTCATCATGCACAAACACCCGAACGGTGTCATGAAGGCCATTGCGCATGCTTCGAGAAGACTCAACTCTGCTGAGCAGAATTACGGACAGTACGAAAAGGAGGCCCTGGGTCTCGTATTCGCCATCAAGAAGTTCCACAAGTTCATCTACGGACGGAGATTCACACTTCAAACGGACCATCAACCGTTGCTTTCCATCTTTGGAAGCAAGAAGGGCGTCCCTGTACACGCGGCCAAACGAATGACCCGTTGGGCGCAGATCCTTCTCGGATACGACTTCAAGATCGAATACATAAGAACGGACAGCTTTGCTTATGCCGATACGTTATCCCGGTTGATCAAGGACACTCCCAAGGACGAGGAAGAGTCCGAAGACGTCAATGTATCTCTAGTTCAAGTCGAGAACGAGTGCCAGATAAGCTTCGTCGACTGTGTACGACAGTTACCGCTTACGGACAAGAACATCCGCGAAGCCACAGTCAAGGACAAGGAACTGACGCAAGTCGTCCATCACCATCTGAATGGATGGACAGGGAGAGTGCCCGCTCACCTCCTTCCCTTCGAGCGCAGGAAGACTGAACTAAGCCTCGTTAGGAATTGCGTCATGGTTGGAGATCGAGTGGTGATACCCTCTTCACTCCGCCAACGAGTACTACAAGATCTTCATCACGGACACCCTGGAATCGTGAGAATGAAGGCCCTTGCTCGAAGCTCGTGTTTCTGGCCAGGAATCGATGGAGACTTCGAGACCGCCGTCAAGAAGTGTGACAAGTGCGCGAAGGCAACGAAGATGCCACGCAAGGCACCACTGGAACCCTGGATTCCTCCCACGGAACCATGGGAACGTGCCCACATGGACTACGCCGGACCGATCGGAGGAGAGTATTTCCTGCTGATCATGGATTCGCATTCGAAGTGGCCCGAAATCTACACCACCTCTCGAATGACTGCCTCAGTCACTGTTGACGCGTTGAGGGAAACTGTCGGAAGATACGGAATCCCAAGGACAATTGTGACAGACAACGAGACGCAGTTCGTGTCTGCACACTTCGAGAACTACTGCAAGGAAAATGGCATTCGCCATTTAACGACGGCTACGTACCATCCTCAGTCGAACGGTCAAGCAGAACGCTTTGTCGACACCTTCAAGCGAAGCTTGTTGAAGATGGATGGAGATTGTCCAAGGAAGGAAGCTATCCAGATCTTCCTCTCGACGTACCGCCGTACCCCGAACTACAATGCACCCAATGGCCAAAGTCCAGCCGAGGTGATGTTCGGTCGCCAAGCTCGACCTCTTTTGGACCTTCTACGGCCAGCTACCGGTCAAGACTCTGGAGAAGTCTCCCGGATGAAGAAAGATTTCGACAGGCACCACGGTGCACGTTCTCGAAGATTCAATATTGGAGACAGTATCATGTACAAGCTCCACGTCCCGCCGAATTCATTCAAATGGATTCCCGGAAAAATCACCGCCAAAGAGGCAAAGTGATGTACGAAATCCGTGCGAATGACAAGAACAGAAGGGTCCACCAAAATCAGCTGCAGCACCATGATTCAATGTCCGAAGATGTTGGTTCGTACCAACAGACACCGCTGCACCTGCTATTGGACACCTTTTCTCTACCGGACTACGACAAGAACACCCTGGTTGCTAATGAAAGCTCCATGGGTATGGATTTCGACGTCGGACCTATGGTCGACTACGGACAGGGCGATAATACTGTCCCTGAGAGTGCTTCCACGCCTCCTCAGAACACTGCGAGATTGGCTTCGCCAACGAGATCAGCCCACTCGCCTGTACAGAAGACTACACCGAGTACAACACCCGCCCAAGCAGCTGTCACGCCGCCTGCGCCCCTCCGCCGATCCTCTCGCAACCGCACCAAGAAGTCCCAATTCAATATCGATCCCCACAAGAAGAGCTACAAGTGATCCCTATCCCTGACCCGCATGATCCCGTGTTGATCTCATGCACGTCCCAGTAGAATCGAGCTCAGGAGAGCACTTGTACATTTCGTCCCCGACACTCCCCTGACCCCCATTCAAACTTTATCAGATCCTTGATCTTAGGGGGGAGGTGTTACATACGAGAGTATTTATTATAACTCTGACCTGTTGTACTCTGATTGACCTATTGTACCAAAGCGTTGCGGTCACGCGTTGCGGTCGCCCCGCCCCATGATGATAAATCAGTCGTTCCCTTCTTATCCTCTAGTGTGCGCTTTTCTCTCTTTATCGTTGTGCTTCCACGCACCAATTATTAATTGTGTCAACGTATTATGAACGCATCCCAGTAATAAACCTGCTTTGTTTACTATCGCGTTTATTCACACACCCAGACACAACATAAAGAGAATGCAATCTCCCAAACTTACGGTTCAACCTAATACTTCAAATTTGAGTCCGTCGGTTGACGAGCTTAGACTGATCAATGTCGTTTTTGCACACTCGTCAATGCATGTTTACACATACTAATAAAAATGACGATTTACCTAATTTAAATTCCGAAAACCTCAAATTGAATGATTCGATACAATTCCGTCTTTGAAACTATCTCCGTAGAATTCCGCAGCCATTTCTTTTGTTACACAATCAGCGCTCCTCTCGCACATACACACAAGAGAAGACTCGGCCTTCGGTCACAGCATAATCCTTCATGACAAAGAGCTTGGTCATTTGAACACGGAGACTCGTGAGCGACGGACCCAAGAGAGGATTTGGTCTGCCCTCCACGCCCACAAGAGTCAACCGTTGCCCGTTTGCGTGAGCAGAATCTATCTTCAATTGTCTGGCTCTTCACTTGCCTACTCCCTCAAAGGTGTGAGGCAAGAGAAATGGACGGACGCCAGAAATTTGAGAATAGTATTCTGCCAATACTATTGCTTTTCCTCGCGCCATCCTCGCCAATACATATTCCAGCCTTGTTCACTATCCGCAGGTCTCGGATTTCCTTCGGGATGAGGCTTCTTCTCTTCATCGCCGTCGTCGAGATTTTCGTCTACCAGTGTCTTGGTAGGCTGAAGAGTTCGAGGAGCCATTATCACCAGATTTGTTCGGCACAATCCATCTGCATATCATTTGCAGTAGAAGTGGAATACATATCCCCCCAGAATTAATTGAGGCTGAAATTGTTTTAGCATACAACCATTTTCAGCAACCCATGCCTTCTGCCCTACTGGCCTTTCTCCGATGTACAACGGAGCGTGTGGGGTGCGCATTGAGAGGCGCGTGCAGTCCTACGCCGCTGCCGCTGATATCTGCCATGGCATGGGCGCCTTCCTTCCGAAGGTCATGAGCAACTCGGTACGTTTAGAACAATTATAGAGGGGAGGACAAATTTGGCGGGGGCATTATTTCCGCCTCTTAGATAACTTGTTAAAGGAGGACTGGGAAGAACGTTTTTTTTCAAAGTGCCTGTCTTAATGGGAGTGCATTTTTACAGACTCCGAAGTATGGGAATGCCACATTTCTATACGATAAATGCACTCCCGTTTACATAAGACTGACAATTTTCCAAGAAGTTCTTCCTAGCCCTTCTTTAAAGTATATATATATGGAAATTCTTGGAATCATGCCACTCTTTCAGGAGAACGAAGGTCTCCGCCTAGCGGCTGCCGGGGAGAAAATCATACTGGGGATACCACCGACCGAGTGTAGCTGGGACAGCAGAGAGGAAGTCGACTACTGCAACTACAGTCATCGATTAGGAGGGAGGGGTATTCAAAGCAATAAGTTCAGGAGG
Organism: Levipalatum texanum; assembly: GCA_014805385.1. Lineage (NCBI taxonomy): Eukaryota > Metazoa > Nematoda > Chromadorea > Rhabditida > Diplogasteridae > Levipalatum > Levipalatum texanum. Next base: position 9,605 of record JACMIG010004285.1, read on the forward strand.
GCGTACTACGCAGCGTGTGCAACCGTGCGACGCAAATGACACCATTGCAATCTTGAGTCCAGAGGATGGGAAATGGGACGTGACCGAGACTCCCGAGGTCAATGTCCTCATCTGCACGTCTACTCCTAAATTTAGTGAGCTGATTGACACATATACATATTTACTGCAACCATATCCATAACTGATATCAAATATTAATACTAGGGGCTGCAGTCTGATACTATTCGCGACGACGAATATTCGCAGACGATTCTATGCAGACTATTCGATATAGTTCACTATTCTAGACGAATATTCGTATAGCGTCTCGTTATTCGAATAGTCGTCTCGTTATACGAATATTCGTATAGCAAAATGACGTCATCGATGTTGCCTGAGTATTTTAACGCATTCTTTCGCCTGAGTATTTTAACGCATTCGGTTTTTACTGCTCTTCGAACTGATTTGCGTCCATTCACTGTGATTTACATGCTGCTAACAAATGGATCGCATTCACCTAAATTTGGATGCTCGAATTATTGATGCCCACTGAACACCTGTTTGCCTCAATCTGCCAGTCATCACAATGCCACCGAAGAAGAGAAGCCGCTCTCCAACTTCCTCCGACCTCTCCCCCGTCCCTAAGCGGAGATCAGGAAGGATTAAGTCCTCCAGCCAGGCTCTGCCCTCCTCCACCTCCGCTCAGCCGTCGTCGTTCTCCGGTCTCCCAGCTGCTCCTCTTCAGGTTTCCGTTGGTTCTCCGTTGAGTGGAATAAAAATTCGAGTTCAGTCGAGTCCTTTTGCGCTCGCTGCGTCAGCTTCGCCCTCGTCGTTCTCCGGTCTCCCAGCTGCTCCTCTTCAGGTTTCCGTTGGTTCTCCGTTGAGTGGAATAAAAATTCGAGTTCAGTCGAGTCCTTTTGCGCTCGCTGCG
>JACMIG010004286.1:0-10513 GCA_014805385.1 Levipalatum texanum
AGCATCATTTTTGCATGCGTGCCTCATGCTAGTTCGATGTAGAATTAAATTGGCCGCAAAATGAGCACTTGATCGCCATATTTGGTTCAGTATTCGCGTTGCGGTTTGGACGGGACCACTTTTTCGCGATTTCATGTCCTGACCAAAGTGGGCGGAGCTTGCGGCCCCTACCTAAATCGTCATGGTAACAGAAGCGGAATCTTTAATACATCATCGATACTCCTTCAGCGACAAAGAGACTGGACCTATGGTCCATCGTATTCGATGCTTCCTCGATTTGGGTGATCAGGAACCGAAGGGGGTCTCGATGGAATCAAGTGAGCTTCGTCTTCCGCTTTCCCGAAGCAGGAGAAGTGTATCTGAAAAGCAGAAGTAATGGAAGGAAGATTCATGACACGATTCCAAAAATTTACATACGTGCATGTATCCAATGGTAAACGGTTTAAAATTTTCATTGTCTAAATACACCTCATTTTACCTGGCACAGTGTCTAAAAGATCTTTGAATTCAGAAAGGAGACTCACCCTACCGCGAACGTAAAAGCTCGCCAATACGAATACGACGAGTACCGCAATGGAGATCAGTCCATATATCAGCAGATTGATCTGGAATTGGAATGGATAAGATAAATAATAAAATTAAAGTGGTTTAAAACCTTCGGATTCGTATTGTTGCCGCAAGTGTCGCTGTTGAGGCAGGACAAGCAGCAATATCCCTAAATGGAGATGTTCAATCTTTTTTTAGGCCAAAAAGCAACTCTGCCAATTTGGCGACGACCAAAAAAGGTTTAGTTCAATGGCCGTAAGGTAATTTTGAACAAATTTCAATTTATTTTTCTACGAAACACTTCGGTAAAAAATTCGAGGCTTCTTTACTGTAACTTAAAATGTATTTTTCAGTGAATACCTTCATGTACCAGTGTCCGCAGCCCCCACCGATTGACGCAAGATCTTTGCACAATTGATCCTCGAATTGTGGCGGTGGTTCGTCGGAACAAGGCTTCTTCCTAAACTTTCTCCCTTTTCCTTTCCTTGATTATGTTTTCGAAGGAAAAAACTTTGCGGAAAAGGTACTACAGTTGGCTGACCAACCTACCTGCAGCCCTCAACGAAGTCGCACTTATCTCGATTGGCACACAACTTGCAGCAATAGCCCTGCAAAACAGGGTGATTTTCGGGGGGATTGAACCCGCGACCTCGCTCTCAGAGGCTCCATCGAAGACCACTGAACTATGATTACGCTTGATTCATTACCTCCATCCATGTCTGGCCGCAGCTTCCGGACCGTGCATGCTCCTCGCAGGTTCTGAGTAATATCAATAAAAGAACCTTAAAATCAATAATCGCTAAATACCTAGAAGAATAATTGGAAGGAGGTGGCTCGTTGTTGCACTTGTTCAAGCAGGTCTTCTCAATTTCACACTTTCTTGGATTGCAGCAAGCGGCGCAGCAAAAGCCCTGAATCAAACATTTAAAAAGTTTTTTTAGCAAATCTGAAGTTTCCAGAAGATGAAAAAATAAGACCTTGAGTTCCGGGCTGTAGCACTTGCCGTCATCCATGTATTGGTAGCAGTCCTTGTCGAGAGAAGGCGATTTATTAGTGCAATCGAAGATGTGGGATGAGCGGTTGGAGGAGGCACACTCTGGGGGACACCATGAGGGGAAGCCGGCGGAGAGGGAGGCCGGGTGGGGGAGGAGAAGCTGAAAAGCAGGTTCAAATGAGAGCCAGCTTCCGCTAGTACTTTGTGTTTAAAAGTCCTGTTGCTTCGTGAGCTCATCTTTCGCATGCATACAAATACATGGCGATGAGTTACACTAGGATAGGGTCTAAACAGCATATAGAACCGAATGGAATAAACCGTAATTGAGTTAGAGAAGGGTTTTAAACCGTCAACAATATGCTTACCATGAGTGGAACGAGCATGATCACTGCTGTCATAGCTTGACCCGAAAAAGTGATTGATGCGAACAAGAGATTGATAAGAACGAATAAGAACGAGGGAGGCGGAATCCGCCACTCGTAGACGAGGGTGGTGAATAATCACGGTGATGAGTGTACAGTGGTGCTGACTCATGCTCAAACAGCGCGTCCGAGAACTCTGCCGTGATTACTAAAAAGCCAAATTAAACAAATCCCGATATTACTGAGTTTAGAGGGTGCTTTATTGAAGTGGATCTTTTTCTAGATACATTTCCATAGTCTGTTTTTTTGTGTAGATTCGACGTTACTGCGTGGATCCTTGAGATTCGACTCATATTCGTAAGAAGCTGGTTTTTTTCTTAAAGTCGAAGTTGAAAGGCACTTGTTCGGGTTGAAACTCAACTTTGAATGTTATCAAATTTATCAAGAAACGGGAGCAACTGAGAGCCGGAGACTTATTGCATAGACAAGCAACAAAAAGGAAATATATTCCTAGTTATCTTATTATCACCGAAACAAGCGAGTTATTAGGCAAGTAAAATGGAATGATGTGTATGGGAGAGAGCGAGTGTCTGAAAGCGTCAAAGCGTACCCATACGAGCTGGGGGGAAAGAGAGTACATGTCGATGACCTAAGCGTTGCCAGAAGACTGACTATGGTAATTAGACGGGTCCTCGAAGATATTTTATGGTGGAACAACCAGAGAAGAGAACACGTTAGTGATTGTCGGCGGGTCGAATATGATCCAGAGAAATAACGTTTATTGGTTCTTGTAGCACGTTCCTCCGCTGGCGTAGTATCCGGTGCAGCATTGAGGGCTGCAAAAAGTTATGTTAATCTTCATATCTGCGTTTAGCGGTTTGCTAAACAGCGTAGGGAGAAACAAAGTAGGAAAATACCTGTCGTTGTGCTCGGGATACTGGTCGGCAGTTCGGAGCCAGTCAATGCTGATCGTCAGCAGGCGCGACGGGCAGTAGAAGGTGAAGCGCCTGTTTAGTTTTGATTATTTTATTTATTTCTTAATATTTTATTTTTTTTATTAAATTCTAGTAATCAACGCACTTCTCGCAAAGCTGTCCACTCTGCTGCTGAGATCCAGAGAGGTAGGCGTCCGCGAAGACCGAGCGAGCCTCGCGGGAGTTGTTGCTGAAGAAAAGCATATATTTTTGAACACAGCAAATCTCCACGGGCTTCTAAAGTACACGTGAGCGTATCAACATCTTCGCTAGAACATTCCATTCCCCTCAATGTAAATATCTCACCGCGCGTCCCTCTTGCTCCTTGCCATCCGTCGCTGGCTGGGGTAAGGGTTGTTGTAGGCGTTCCTTGCCGTATCACGAGGGATTGGTAGTCTGCATATGTCTAATGCCGAGAAAGAAGGAGTCCAAAACGGCTCGTGGTTACGACACTTGATAATAAAGGCGATGTAGGAACGATGCCGTTGCTATAGGACATTATAATATTTTCGCTATTCCAAGCGCTTCTGCTATGCCGTTCCATATCCGAATGTTCTCTCGCCATTGAAAACATCGTTTTTCGCGTTATGAATTGTTTCCTTGCAGTACCTCATGGCCACGGGGCTATCCTGCTGGCTGGCGCCGAAGTGGAGCTTGTTGGCGAGATCGCACGGGATCAGCACGCGACCATTGCAGATGTGGCCTGGAATATTCGATTTGGAAGTATGTATGGACGAACAGGAGAAACTGCTGCTGAATATAAAGGCGCTATTCTGCATGACGACACTATAAACAAACAAATTGACGCGAACCCTTCTTTCCGCCGACGCAGACTTGCGTGTTGCATGGCTGCTCTTCGGAGTTGACGCCACTAAATGTAGATGTATTAAGAAAATACATAATTTTGCGCAATTTTTGATGGTTTTCGCACAAAAGGATATATAAATGTTTTTGTTTTTTTCATCTCACGGGCATGTTCCTTCTCCGGCTGCTCCGAAGCAGGCGCGGATGCGGCGTCGTCTGCCGCACCCTCCACACGGCTCGCTGCACCGCGACCACTCCGACCAGAGGGACCAGATGCCGTAGGAGGTCTGAAGGAGGGTTAAGCTGGAGAGGAGATGCTACGGTTAGGGAACGTCCCAGATTTTCCAAAAACTCATGCTTCCGGCGAATCTCCCCGTTAGGTTAAACATCTCGTTCTAACCTCCTGTACGAGTTTATGGTCCTTATATTGTCTACGCGCGAAAGATGCTAAGAGAAGATTAGTATTCGAGTTACAGGGAACCCAGCAATATACAAATCATTGTGAAATAGTGTTACGACACAATTAATATCCAGCCACCCACCGTCGTTGTCTCCTCGGCGTACAGAGGATCGACCTCCAATCCGCTTCCCTCAGTCGTTAGCAGGTCAGTTTCAGACTCCGTCTCATTATTCTGTGGCCGTTGAGTGAGAGTTAGAACATATGCTTTCGAGCGATGGTTATTTTTTGGGGTAGAGCATGCTGTCAAAGCTGGTTCTAGATATAAGTATTGTCGGAGGAATTAACCATCCGGAATGTACGCTCGTCTTTCTCCACAGATATCTCGTTTCTCTAACCATCAGAGAAACGAGACAACTGTGGAGAGCGATCGTAGGGCGATGAGCAAGCATTCCGTATGGTAAATTTCGCCGACAATAGAAGACCTAATCTACCTCCAAGGACTCCTTGGCGTCGCTAGTTGCAGTGGACTGCTCTTCATCTTCATCCGAGTACTCATCCTCTTCCTCGGTCTTCTCCATCGACGTGGTTGAAGATTCTACCTCGGTCTGCACGTCCCAGCTTCTCATCTTCTTTGCCAGCCTTCTCTTCTTGTTCTCCCTTGTCCGTTTCTTCAGCTTGGCGAGCCGTATCCTCTTGGCGGCCTCAAAGCGGGCGGTTGTCCGTGATCGCGTCCGCGTCTTAGGCGCTATCGTTGTCCGAGCGCGCCGCGTGCTGCGTCTTCTTTCAGACGAGATGTAAGAGGATGATGGGGAGCATCCCCGCGAACATCGAGTAGTTCGGCGCTGATTTGAGCTATGAACAGAGAACTCTCAGGAGGTAATATCAAAGATCCTATTGGAGTCTTCAATGGCTGCTCAAACAGCCAGAAAGGCTTGAAACTTTGGTAAAGGTGCAAGGAAGATCACAAAACCATAACATGCGTGCATCGTGCATCTCCCGGTGCTGATAAAATTGAAAGCTCTTCAAGTAGATCCAAAAAGTCCACAAGAAAAGACACTAGAACTCTGTCAAACCATGCAAAGGGGAAGAAGGATGCCACGCGCAGCGGGAAACATTTCACGCAAGAAATTAAGCGCATTCAGCTAGTTTCCGCAAATATTTTCACCCTGCATTCGGTTCCACTAAACCGACACACGGCCACGGAAGAAAAAAGCACTCCAAATTGCACCCGAATCCCAACAATCAAAGGTACCGTTGTGGTCCTCGGAGTAGTCGTCGTCCACCAGTAAGGGCGAGTGGTCGTCGTGGGGGCGGGCATCGTTGTGGTCGTAGTCGGTGCTGTTGGCGTAGGTGCAGTGGGCGAGGCACCGCCATCTAAATTGCAAGACTAACTAAATGAGTGCTGCACGACGGTTCTGATGTGAGAGATTTAAATTTCTTCGTTGAATTAGTTGAAATTTGTTTTCAAACATGTAAAAAATACGTACAGTATCGGTAGTTGAGTAGGAAGCCTTGGTATCCTGAAGGAAGATTTTCCTCTCCCTTGAAGATGATGATGGCCTCGTCGGCCTCCGCGAGAATGTTCGTCTTCTGGTCGTCGCAACAAAGTCGGGCTCCTGAAGTTCAATTGTTTAAATTTCCCGCCAAATTTCAAATTCCCCGCCAGAAAGGTCTCACCAGAAATAGCCTTGTTGTTGGTGTACTTGACCTCGACATAGGAGGAGCACGTTTCGCGGCAGATAAAATTGACGCGCTCGAAGTTGAGCTCCAGCTTCTGGCCCGCGGGAGACTGCAAGAGAGCGTGTGGCGAGATGGCCGAGCGGTCCAAGGCGCTGGTTTAAGGCACCAGTCTCTTCGGAGGCGTGGGTTCGAATCCCACTCTCGTCAGATCTTTTGCACATTATCACCAACCTTTATCCTCCAGATGCAGTTGCTGTTGGAGCGGACGTCACCACTGTCGAGCTTCTGATAAGCAAAAGAAGCTCTGAGCTCACCACCGCAGCTGGCTGAAACGATGACATTTGAGGTGAAACACGTCGTCACTACGCTTATCTCATTGGACGGCGATTGATTTTTCTTATCTCCCGGAAAAATTTACTACTCACTTCGCTGGACCTGCTCGCAGTAGGTGCCTCCATATCCCGAGGGGCACTTGCACTTATTGCAGTTGTTCGGATCGGTGTAGCCTTCGTTCTGGCAGTTGAGCTTCCTGGGGCAGATCTCTGGAATATCATAATGTTTTTAAAACTAGAACCTATAAGACGATACCTATAACTTAAAAACTATCATATGAATTGTGTACTCTCATATGAATGGTTTAAATAACTGTCATGCGAATAGTGTATGAGAGCCAGTCCCCAGTCCGTTAAATTCGGGAATCGTCGACGAACACAAGATTGATTTGTCCTGCCATGGTATTCCAGCGATCCGTAGGGTCGTATAAAAACTGATGCTCCTTCTTTTAGAATTCGGTGATCGACGACCCCGTTCTTTCCTTTTATGTCCCTCATTTCAACTTTCAACAGCTCAGTTTAGGCGCTGCTCCAACTACAGACAGGACGAGAGTCTATGGGGTACGTGGAGAACCGAGATGGAATAGGCAAGATGGGAAAGTATTGATAAATGGGTGGTCGCGCTTATATAGAGACTAAGGTTGGTAGAATCCATCCTCAAACGTCTTTCATCTCTCAGTCTGTCTAGTATCTCACTAGTGCGAGACTAGACACATGGAGAAACGCCAGACATTTGAAGATGGATTCAGCCAAGACTATTAGAGACATAAAGGTATGGCTGAGAGACATAGGGACACAGAGCTAGTGGAACATCCTTGACCGAGTGCTTTCACTGTGCGCCTCGACGCGCTCTATCGCGGCCTGATCGCGTTCGTGGGTGCCCCCGGGAGGCCGAGACATTCCTATGGTATCTGAAGCCTTGAGACACCAAACATCAAAACGTATTAGACACCAGGACAAAACCTATGTGCGTTTCATTAGGAAAGAAGCTAAAGTGGACGGCTCCAAGGCTTCAGCAATCAAATAAGAGATTTTCTCGTCCAAGTTTTTCAGTGATTATCTATAGGCTTTTCTGATGAAACTCACTATCACAATAGCGCAGGTTGATCATCTTGGCATCCTTGAAGGAGACGCCGTCGCGCTGACCCATCGTTCGCTGGTAGCGTGAGTCGCGGGCTTGGATGGTGGCACTGAACATTCAGAGCGTCTATTAGCCCGTGACACTGATGCCTCCGCCACTGTCTCTAACCACCGTTGGACGAGTTAGGAACTACCATAATAGAAAGTTCTTTGAAACAGAGTATCTCTCGCTTCGCCTCTCGGTTCCACTCATGCTAACATGGTTGTTGTTTGCTTTCTCGATGAGGTACCGATAAGGCGCAACAAATATCTCGTTCAAGACTATTTTGGGAAGTTTCATAAACATACATATTGTAGTTGGTCGTGAAGGACTTGGGCCCATAATGCATGACCGATCCAAGGTCGTACGGTTGTCCCATGTTGTCAGAGGTGGAAGGCGTCCGCTTTTGGAAGTTACCCTCGGTTCCCTGAAAGTATCCTTATTGACGGGTACAGTGTATATCACCCTTGGAAGTCTGTTAGTAATCCTCGATAAAAAAACTTACAAGGTACCTTCGGTACATTGTATGTTACCATCGGAACCCTGAGTAAGAGGATGCAACCTTCTCTACCATGTTAAGTTATCTTCGTCACATTGCAAACCCGCCGTTAGTGTGGCATCCCGAACAAGGGTCAACGATCTGCCTTACCCTGATGATGGCGGAGGGATTGATGAAGACGTAGTTGTCGCGGTCGACACGCGACTGCTCGTGCCACAGACCGAGAGCGTGCAGGGTCTCGTGAGCGATGATTCCGAGCTGAAGATATTTGCGTGATTTTGCCCTGTTAAGGGATCGTCATGTGAACTGACCGAGTCGCATCCGTATCCGATGGAGACTTGCTGAGTGCCACCAATACGTCCAACGTTGCTCCAGCATCCGGAGCCCCTGCAATTTGAGATGGTGCCTAATGTCATGAACTATCTGAATCTTATTGCCTGAAGTCATTCAACCTCCTTGCGGCATCTTATGCTGCACGCCATTTTAGTGAGTATAAGGTTCCTAAAGACACTGGGTACCCCATACCTGATATACGTCAGCCTATCCGTTCCACCTCCGTTCTCCGCGAATCGGATGCAGGTCTCGGACTCGACGTGGCGCAGCGCACGACGGATCAGCCCAGACCAGGTGGCTGAAAAGGATGATGGTTGATTTCCTGATCTGCCTTATCAACCTCGCAATTCTCACGTTGATCCCCCCGCGCCAAGAAGTCTATACCTTCCTCTCCCCCCTCATAGCTTGTAATTCTCCCCCTGTCACTGCTAATGCGCATTAGCGGTCCAGGTAGCGCGCGCGCGCTTTCCGTTCAATACTGTCCTCCTTCTCTCTCTCTCTCTCTCGACAATCTCAGACTGTAATCTACGCTAGGGCAGTTGGCTGGTTGGATTGAGACGTTCCACCCTCCTAAGGGTCTTAGAAGGGTATTCCACTCCCTAATTCGGTTGACCCGTTCTTGTAGGGCAAGACGCCGAATTGGGCCATCTCCCCATTTACAAGCTGAACTCCTCGGAACGCGGAACAGGGACTGTAAAGAAGTACTAGCGCTGGGGTAGTGCGGTCTTTTAGAGCCCGGGTCCGAAACTGACAGTCGACGAAGCCGAAGCCGTACGGGACGGTGAGCGTGCGCCAGAAGGAGTCGGGCGTGGGCTGCGCTTGGCGCTTGCCGCGGCGACCTGAAGAGGGAAGTGAACGCACTGGAGGATGAAAGTGGAGTGTCCGAAGTAAACGATCAGGAGAAAGAACGATTTACGGTGAGAAATCAGAGTGCCTTAGGGGTACATCCCTTGGACATCCTGGAATTGTAACCGGACTTACTCGACTCGTCCAGCAGCCGTTCAGCCTGCGGCAGCGTCAAGACGATGTCGTTCTCGAAGAGATCTCCCCAGATTTTTCTGCAATACAAACCATTCGTTGTCCCGAACGGAATGCTCTGATCTCTATCCTCACCTGTTGGCACACTGCTCATTGTTGCCGACGCATGGTTGTCGCACATTGTCACTGACGACGGTGTCGGGGTCCTGAAGCGAATTCCCTTACAGCTCAAAAGGGATTACTGTACATAATCGCGTCCGTACTGCCGTGCCGCCCGCGTGTAGTACTCTCGCAGAATCTCGCGGACGCGCCCGAAGTCCTTGCCGGTCTCGGAGTGCTGGAGCTGAAATGGAGTTGGGCCGGTTAGGGGTCTGTTACCGGCCGTGTTAGGCTCGGTCTGGGTCAGTACCGGCCGCTCCGGGACTGTGTTCCAGATTCGATAAGGCCGGGTTCTGGCCGAGAGAGGTCATATTGGAAGGCAGATACCTTTTCGACTACAGTTTGATCGCATGCATGTGGGTGCAAGCGTTCCCACGTGAAATTAAACGGCTTACTCGTAAAAAATGGCACCTTTTCAAATAGTAAAACATCCCAGTTGATTCGTTCTGATATATCTAGCGTGACTTGATGCTTAGTCCATTTTTCACTGGAGAGCTATAGCTTCTCCTGGGTGGCCCCCTCCTCTTCCCTCACCCTCCTATATCCATTCAATGTTTGCCCATAAGCACATGGAAAGATCGAGGATCATCCAGTTCAGAAGCACCAGAACCTTATCCTCCCTTCTTTCACCCTCCTACTCTCTGCACTCTCACCCCCAGGGTTCCAAAACGTTGAAGCTCGGGGCATATCCAAGAGATCAGCCAAGGCGATGAAACTATGTCGCTTAGTTTGCCAGAAGCTTGAGTCATTGAACGTGTTTCAATATGACTCAAATACCTAGGTCATGAAGATGGTGAGTGATTGAGAGAAAGTGAGATGGTGAAATGGAGAGGACAAGCTCTATATCAACTCTCCCTCTTTTCGCTCCCTGAGCCACAAGGGCATAATATCCTATGGTAACTGATTTCAGGATGCTACTCATCTTGGTTGCTCAATGCACTGTGGCACAAGGACTTATTGCAACAAAGTATAAGCCTCTTCATGAGACCTGTACTCCTTTGAGTTTGCGATTTAGGATATTAAGATAGCAACTATAAAAACATACCTGAGCCGTCGCTCCCATCCCCAGCAGGACGACTAGCGCTATCCGGAACATCGCGAGCGCGTTACCCCTGTAACAAGGTTACCTCGAGAGAGTAAGCCACGCGTCAAGGGAACGAGGAGGGATTAACCCCCTTTTAGATGATGGACAAGGAAAGTACAGCCCCCGACTGACCGGAACGCCGGTCTTCCGGGTGGAATGAAGGAGGAGGAGGGTGAGGGTAGAGGAGGGGGCCACCCAGGAGAAGCAATAGCTCTCCAGTTAAAAATGGACTACGCATCAAGTCACGC
>JACMIG010004289.1:0-10507 GCA_014805385.1 Levipalatum texanum
TAGTCTGTCTGTCTGTAACGACATGTGCATAGAAGGGTCCTCAAGACGTGGGACCTTGACCAAACGACTTCGGGTCTCGAGAAAACTTCTACCGTAACCGAGTTCGGTGGGTCAGACACCCCTAGTATGCTCATAATGAAGAGCGGCGTTCCTAAAAGTCCCCGCACTGTGATGGCCGCTCTCGGGGCGAAGTATGCGAATACTTTTGCCAATCCAAAAATCATTTAATTCATTCGTCTTTTCGTTGAGGTGGTTCCTCTCCGCGTACTGGCACTGCGAGTTGTCGCGCGCATGCTGCCAGACCGCCTGCGGTGAGTACGAGGAACAGTTGCTGATCATCGGTGTCTTTTCAGCTACCAATAACACACTAGCCAATTCCTTGCCCTAAATCTCGATCTTTAAAACATTACTCTCGCGAATTTCAGGGCGTCCGCGACTGCTGCTCACACCAATTCTGCAACTCAGCTTGTTCGGCACATCTTCTCAGAGTCGAAAGAAAGGGAAACTGAGGATGGCATGATTTGATGAGTAAGCGTTGTACCAAGCTTGCTATTAGTTTCAGGAAATCGCTGCCATCTATGTTGAGGGGCCAATTTGCAACAAGTACTGTACTGTTTTTGAACATGTGTTCTCGGTTATATTTGCTTTTCAATGTAGCTCATTCGAAGATGATATTATTCATTATTATGACCTCGTGAATGCCCGAATATTGTGACGGATCCAATAATCAAGACAAAGGCAAGGAGGGCGAAGACGATGCAGCTCCGAATGAACCATGTTCTGCTGATCACGGGCTTCTTCGGGAACGAGGAGTTGGCTGAAATAAATGCTGTTATGAAACCTTTGCATGGAGTAAAAGATTGCGATAGCATGACGGGATGCGGCGGAAAAGTTCCTTGTTTTGGGTGGCTATGATCTTTGACTGTTTGTGACAACATGGACTGACCTTCTTCGTCCAACATTTCAGCGTTCCATGGCGGAATGACGACCGAGTACTTCATAGGAGGTTCATCAGAAAATGTTACCTGGAAGTGACAGTGCTTATGAAAGAACGCACTATACCAACCTGTGACGGTCTCTTCATCTTGTTGTGTCGATACGGCAGTGCTTCGACGTCGAGGATTGAATTAGAAGAAGACGAGGAGATCTGTTTCTTGAGTGCCGGTCTCGGCATCTCATGTGGTTTGCCAGCCATTCTTCTAGGGTGGTAGAAAGGTAGACTGGCGAGCGTCACAACTGTTATCGATATTGGAGGTGGAAGGGGCCTTTTGTCCTGTCACCCGCCTGTTCCTATCTCGCCGTCGCTTTCCGGATCAAGACCCCCGGCCGGCCCGGAAGACCCGCACCAATCCGGATTACCGGGCAACGAAATGGGCACACAAGCGAAGTCACGGGGACGATTTCACCTTGTTTTGGCCAATAAATTAAGCGCTTTCCGAGCACAACAATTGTGAATTTCAGAACTGATTCAGCGACTGGATTTTCTGAGCATTTTGGAAATGGTAAAAATATCGCAGGCGTGCGTTTGACCTTTTTGACTTTAAAATCGGCTTATCGTTCATCGTTCGGAAAGCTCTCGTGGGTGACTGCTATTTCGAGACTCGGCAGTTCAAGGTACTTTCCAGCTTATTTTAGAGGGTCGAAATTCTAGAGATCAGATGTTGGTAGAACATTCAGGACTATATTTAGCACGGATCAAGGGCGGCGCACAAACTACTCCGCGGTATGCTGCGCAATGAATGATCTACCGCGGAGTATTTAGCGCCTCCGAATCACTTTGAATATTACCGGACAATACTACTACTCAGATTTTTTGCTCACTAATCGCCGACTATCAATATACTCCTGAATCTCATAGAAAACGAATCTCCAACTACAATCGATTTCTTGGGATACATTTTTGATAAGAAAAAGGGATTCGATCCAAAAAGACCAAGTTTATATGCTGGTAATTCCCCAGAAAATGCTGGTAATTCCCCAGAAAATTACTTTGTTTGATACTTCATAATTTATGCCTGTTTCTTCGCATTTCCGGAATCATTGAACTGAGGAACAACTCTATTGTTTCTTCGCCCTATGAATTTTGAGTAGAGACTCTGAAACTATCCCTCTTCGTCATTTGATCCCGACCCGCTCGTTTTACGATCGCGCCCAAGACTTGACTTGAGTACTTCCAAGGGACATTCTTGATTAACTCGGCAGACATGTCTATTCGGATGCCCGGAGAAAATAATGGCAGTCATACATCATAACATGATGTCAGCCTCCCAAGACTAACTCTACCGCAGGACGTTTATGTTATTCATTCGACAGTCGCTTTATCGGTAGTTGTGGTAGAATGCTTTTAGAAGACTAGTTAGAGAAGAACCCTTTATCCGCAGCCGCACAGTTACCCGCGTGTAACCGAAGAGTCCCCCGTCCCCGCGCAGGGAGGGGCGGGGCTGCGTCTCCGCAGGCGACGCAGGGAGAGAAAGATAGAGGTATCGCAAACTGGGCGATACAGTCGCATTCATACTGTAGAGTTACAACAAAACGAGTATTTATTCGCAATATCAATACAGGCATTACACATGTATGGCACATGGTGTATTTTTCTATATCCGAAGGAAATATTGGAGGATATTCAGAAGGTAAAATGACTACATCGCGAATGTGGGCGGTCATACTGGTATCGGGGGGTATTCCATATACGGTGAGGCCCTCAGAAGAGATAGGGCCAGGACTTCTTCACTCGTGGCACCTCCGCGTTGCAGTTCTCCGTGATGCAGAAGCAGATTTCCATGCTGAATGAATATTTTCGGAGGAATAAACGTTCCTGACGATACGCTCGGTGCCCTACGCTCTCTGTCTCCACAGTTCTCTCGTTTCTCTAACCTGCCAGACAACGAGACAACAGTGGATAGAGATCGAAGGGCTACGAGCGTATTGTTCGGAAAGTTACATTACTATCAACGCTAGCCAATATCCTATTCTCATAAGGAGTGGTTGGTTGGTGGTCATCGAGATACGCAAAACGGCGAATACGCCAACTAGAGCTTGGTGCGGGGAGTTCGGCAAACCCCCATAATCCCCGGCAAACCCCGTTTTGCGTATCTCGATGACAACCAACGAACCACTCCTTGTCAGAGAGAATCACCCCCCTAACCTTTTCTTCGGCAGTTCGCCCACGACGCACTTGGCCTTGGCGTCTCGCATCTCTACCTTTAATGGCTCTTTGTTAAAGAAGGGGTAGGAGGAACCACATTTGCATTGGGTCAATTGGGGACAAAATGGTTGCACTTTGGTATGTGTCTGGTCTGGATTTCCATAATGACCGTAATCAGGAAAATTCCTCCTACCTCTTCTTTAAAGACCCCTGGTATTCGACTCACGGTGGAGATGTCCCTGCATCCCTTTATGATGATTCCTTTGGTTGAGACGACGGTCTCGCAGGCAGGGTAGAGGCCCTTTCCAACTGCCACGCACTGCGTGTCTTCTTCTTCGTCCGAGTACGCTGCACTCGCGCACTTCAGAGACCATTTGCCGGCAGCGTTCTTGGTGTAGACGTTGCCGGATCTATGTGGCATTATGTGGCATCTATGTGGACTATGTGGCATCAGATGTTGCTGCTTCTCTGTCACATTTATGTGAAATCTTTACGCCACTCACTCGACATACTCCCGCTCACGAATTCCCTGCGGCACATCGCCGATTTCCCAGCTGAAGTAAGATTCAAGTGAGAGGAAACCGAAACGAAATTGAAATGTACCTGGAGCTGGAGGCGACGATGGCAGCGGCGACGAGACAGAAGAACATCGCACCGCTGCTGACTCAATTCTGAATGGACGAGTTAGCCCACCGAATATTCGCCCCGCCCCTTCCAGAACGCATTCGACTCCGCCTCCTCTTTCACCGCGGGCGATTCTTGAGAGACGAAAAAATCATTAACTCGTTCTCTTGGTAAATATCATTTTCTTTCGTGTCGTGATTTAACATGTTCGGACATATGAATGCAGTACTCTGCGGAGTTACCTTCATGTCTTAATAGTCCCTCCAGTCGACTATCTAGGAGGAGGAAGGAAGGGAGAGGACACTGCGTGCTACCTGCTGCCTCCGTAATGGCCTCCATTAGGGACCAGAGCCGCTGCCGTAATGGACCCCTTTGTGTACTCAAAAAGAGAGGAAGAGGAACACGGAGAGAGGAAGACTTCATTATGCAAACGATAGAAATGGGACAAAGCCGAGCACGCATGGATGGAGTTACTCGAAGTGGGGAAGGACGGTGATTGTTCGGGCCGGCCACCCCTTTCTTCCGCGGCGCCACTTCATCCAGTAGTCATGGGATTCAATCGCTCATTGAAATCTGACTGTGCCTGGGAGGAAGACAATCTGATTGAGCAATAAGTGATAAGGAGGAGATGGGACATCTGATTCAGAGAATGGGGGAAAGATCAATTGCCCCGCGATTTGGATTATCGATTGGTGAGACACTTGTTCCACCTCCTAAATATCTGCGCCTACAAGGAATACATGGCCACACATTCCCAGTCTTCCGTTGGAACCGATGTTCAAATAGAGTGTATCTCTCCAAATTCTTTTTCATTGCGGCGATGCAGAAGGCACGCATGGAGACAACCACATTGGCGCGGAAAAGAAAATTTGAATAGCACGGGCGCACGACAATATCTGCCGATCGTGCATCCCAGTCCTTACAATACGATTCAAAAATGATTCTGATTGCGCCTTTCAAATTTTTTCCAAACGAAACATATATTTCATAATCATACTTTCGTTCAAACGATCTCCCGTGAAATTTATTCGAAATTGTGGAGCAATCAACGCACTGATGTACTAAAAGCTACTTATATCATCACAGAGTGAATACAACATGGAACCCTTTCGCTGTATGGTTTTCTGCTCTTCGATTGGGCGTCTGAAGGCAGAGATATTCTTCAACGAGTTTCGCTCGGGATGCGCGGAATGGATCCTTCTGAATAAAATCTTCATTTATGATTATAAGAGGGTGAAATATGCAATTATTAACTTCACTAAATGTCCATTGATAGTGATGCGCATAGATTTCGGGCGAATATTTGAATTTGTCGAACTTTCGAAATAAATGTGTACCTGATGAATGCAGCCGCAGGTGGGTACGTAACTATTCGTTCCGCTGCCATATTGAGGGCGTACTTCAATTTCAAAATTTGTCAAAAGCACGGAAAGTAAGCATACAGTTACTTGATCGCGATCAGCGTGACGGTCAATTAGTCGCAGAAATACTGCCCCGAACGACCAATCGAAGAGAATGGGATAAAGCTGAAAATGTGGGTAGTCAATATGTTCGTGGGGGGTAACTCACCTCATTCGCGTCGGGACAACTCAGAAAGTAACAGCATCGCATGTTCAAAAACCGCATCGAGCGGATCTCATTGCCTTGCAATGTGAGAAGATGTAGAGTATCTACAATGAGAGTAGACTTGACAATCTAAAATTTGCCATATGAGATTGATTTTTTTAAAATGAACCATCGGATCCCGCTTTCCACATAACTCGTCGACGAATATCCAAATAATTGATTCGTAACAGATTGTGGCAACTTCAGCCTTACGGTTCATGAACTGCATTACGATGCGCATCTGAATGGTACTTATTGTTCAGCTCAATTGTGTTTCTGATTTCATGTACATAGTTATGAAAATCTCAACAAGCATTGTTTGTTTTCTTTACAAATTAGTTTCACGCGGATTTCGCGCAGAAATTACTATATGCCAGAGCGAAATTGAAAATGACAAAGTGAATGGAATAAACATTTGTACCGCTTCCTTGGATTATTGTTTTGAATTCAAGACAGACAGAGGTGAAGTGCTAACTAATTGTCAAGTGTACGACGCACCCATTCATCCACAATCCGCATCGCCGTCAAACCTAGCGCTTCCATTACTGCTTTATGCGCCGTTAATAGAAACGTGGATCCTGGAAGGTTCCTTCTCAAGTGGTTTAGCTTCATTTAAAAATCTAGATATCAGAATCTTACGAATGAGCTCTATGTCCGAATAATCTTCCTGATCAATACTTTGCATTGTCAATCGGAATTGATGATGAATACAATCCGCAAATGAAGAAAGGAATTGCTGAAATGTATTTTTAGGGAGCATAACGATACAAAGGTGCTTTATTATCCGGTATTAAAGTGATGCGGAGGCGACGCGCGAACTACTCAGCGCTAAGTGGCGTAATGAATATAATCGAGGCGCGAAAGATCACCATTACGCTGTTTACCGCCGAGTAGTTCGTGCGTCGCCTCCGTATCACTTTAATACCGGACAATACTTCTCTCCTTTCGCGTACCTCATATTCCGCGTGATCATAATTGTTTGAGTTAACGTCAAAAAAGAATCGCCACGACTCTCCAAGTAGATCGACAAGGGCCTTTCTTTCCCAATCCGACATTTCCAAAATGAAGTGCTGGGGTCTCATTAATGAAATAAATTGCTGCAAGAAATTCACATTGTTTGTTGAACCCCTTCTTTACCGTTAGTACAAAATTGGCGTAGGGAGCAAGCTGTGCTGCATTAGCATCCATTGCTTTCAGTAAAAACTTGGATACCCAAATGATTCCCCAATGTCTGCGGCCACTGCAGTTAATCATTTAATTATTGGTTCTAATTTAATCACCCGAGAGAATCGACATTACTGATATGGACGTTAGTCACGAGATCAAGTAGAGGCGTCATCAATTGGTACAGTTTGTCGAGGATCGATTCATCGTTTCCATTTATAGTCATGTCACTGATATTAATTATTAATTATTAATAAAAAAAATTACTCACCGAGCTACATTGGCAATGGTATCGGAAAGCAGTGCCAACTTTGATTCATGCCATACGTCCTCCTCAAAAATTGGCACAAGTTTGTAAACGAGCACCTGAAATGCATGTCGTTCACATGATGCTTTACTATTTCGACTACCTCGAGTGCTTCAAACGAAGGCGGGTGTGATTTAAGACGCATTTATTGTAAGACGCATTTATTGTAAAGATTTAAGACGCATTTATTGTAAGGGGGCCCCCCCGGACAAGGTACTTCCAAGGGACCTGGGTGCCGTGTTTTTTGTATGTTGGTGTGTCCCGCGGCCCAGACTACCAACATATACTTTATTCGGGGAATAGTTGATTCTAGACCTTTCTAGAACAAAAAATGTGTGCAAAATTCGATATTCCGTATTATTTGAGCCATTGACCTCCGAAAGGATTTTAAATTTTTTTTACGTTTTCGTCCTCGGGGGCATCTTATTTTCATTTTTGGTCCAAGAAAAATCGGTTATGGGGTCTAATTACGGCGCTTTATAAAAGTGCTTGTACGGTTTTTAATGTTTTTCTCGAAAAAAATCGTACTACTGGAACCACTGATTTTTTATGCAAAACGTAGACTGATGTCTCTAGGGTACCCCAAAAAAATTTTCAGAAAATCTGAGTTATCATTTTTTTGCAAAGTTCAAATGAGTGTTCAAAAACCCCGATTTTATTGCAAAGTTGATGCCATGCACCTGTTTGTATCTTTAGAACAAAGGGGAATCAAATATTCTAATCTCAAGCTTCTTGTATTGAACACACCTACCACATCCACACATGCAATGTTCGGGGGTTTGCCGAAAATGACTGCCCGTTTGAGATGTAAGGGGGGACCTCATGGATTTTTTTCAACCCATGATACGGGTATCATGGTCCAAAGGCAGTGTGGTGCGGCAAGCCCCCGAACTTTCTATGCGCGGAAATGATAGGTAGGTTGAATACAAGTAACACTTATATATTTAGAACATTTGATTCCCTTGTAGTATAAAGATACAAAAGGATGAGTGATGCCATTGATGCCAATCATCTCATTGTATCTTTCCAACAGGTGGATTTGAAATATTCTAAATGTATAAAAGTTGCTTGTATTGAACCCACCAACCACTTCCACACATACAATATTGGGGAGCTTGCCGAAACTGACTGCCCATTTGAGAGGTAAGGGGGGACCTCAAGGATTTTTTTCCCATGCATGATACGGGTATCATGGTCTAAATGTCCAAAAATAAAGTTGTGTGAAATCGGCTAAGGAAGGTTCGCATGGTCACAAAAACGTGTTTGAAGACGTTTTCGAACAATTTAATTTTTGCTCATTTTGGACCATGATACCCGTATCATGGGTTGAATAAAATCCATGAGGTCCCCCCTTACCTCTCAAATGGGCAGTCAGTTTGGGCAAACCCCCGAACATTGTATGTGTGGAAGTGGTAGGTGGGTTCAATACAAGAAACTTTTATATATTTAGAATATTTGATTCCCCTGTGTTCTAAAGATACAAACAGGTGAATGGCATCAACTTTGCAATAAAATCGGGGTTTTTGAACACTCATTTGAACTTTGCAAAAAATGATAACTCAGATTTTCTGAAAATTTTTTTGGGGTACCCTAGAGACATCAGTCTACGTTTTGCACAAGAAATCAGTGGTTCCAGTAGTAGGATTTTTTCGAGAAAAACATTAAAAACCGTACAAGCACTTTTATAAACCGCCGTAATTAGACCCCATAACCGATTTTTCTTGGACCAAAAATGAAAATACAGTACCGGCCAAAATATATCAACTTTTGGTTTTTTCAACACTATCCCGTGTTTTGCTGTAACCACGCCGGTCTGGTAATTTTTTCATGTTTCTAGGTTGGTGTGGACCACGTGGCCCAAATTTGGTGAAATTTGGTGCACTACACCAGGAACAGGACGACATTTACTACTTGCACCGTTCCGGCGTTTTCAGATTTATTTCGAGAAAAATTCGTTGGAGCCCCACTTCATGTGTTATTAATTTCTTTTGTTTCCGGAATGTGCATGAAATATTTTTCAGCAGTTGTGGAAGGTCTCGGGGCTGTAATCTTGGCGCCAGAAATTCGAGAAGCCAGGCTCGTGGCAAAGGTCAAAGAATGTTTCAGAATGCACGCTCCGAACTGTTCGAAGTATCCAAATCAACAATTTCATTTTTATGAACATGTTAAGGACCCAGGGTAGAGATATCAATAATAGCGAGGCCGGAAAGAGGAAGAGAACGTCGATGCTCGTGGACAGGAGCACCGTACAGCAGAGCTCAAGTGACCACAGGCCCACTGCAACCGACATTTCCGTGCAGATCAACGACTCAAACTCTTTAAGCCATTTGATTCGGAGTTTCAGAGGTCGTCTGCAACAGTCGGAATTCCTTGGGAGGTTCCCATTGAAGAGAGACAGAAGATTCGGATGGCCCGAGTGGCATGTGCCATGGATCTCATCTCATGGACCAAGTAGCAATGATCTCAAATGCGTTAGGGCGGCCGGAACAAGTGTACATTATCACGATTCGATACTATTCTATTGTATTTGAACAGTAGATGGTTGCTCCTGCCGCTCCAGCGCATTTGAGATCATTGCAACTTGGTCCATGAGATGAGATCCATGGCACATGCCACTCGGGCCATCCGAATCTTCTGTCTCTCTTCAATGGGAACCTCCCAAGCAATTCCGACTGTTGCAGACGACCTCTGAAACTCCGAGTCAAATGGCTTAAAGAGTTTGAGTCGTTGATCTGCACGGAAATGTCGGTTGCAGTGGGCCTGTGGTCACTTGAGCTCTGCCGTACGGTGCTCCTGTCCACGAGCATCGACGTTATCTTCCTCTTTCCGGCCTCGCTATTATTGATATCTCTTCCCTGGGTCCTTAACATGTTCAGAAACATGAAATTGTTGATTTGGATACTTCGAACAGTTCGGAGCGTGCATTTTGAAACAATCTTTGACCTTTGCCACGAGCCTGGCTTCTCGAATTTCTGGCGCCAAGATTACAGCCCCGAGACCTTCCACAACTGCTGAAAAATATTTCAGGCACATTCCGGAAACACAAGAAATTAATAACACATGAAGTGGGGCTCAAAATAAAATCCAACGAATTTTTCTCGAAATAAATCTGAAAACGCCGGAACGGTGCAAGTAGTAAATGTCGTCCTGTTCCTGGTGTAGTGCACCAAATTTCACCAAATTTGGGCCACGTGGTCCACACCAACCTAGAAACATGAAAAAATTACCAGACGGGCGTGGTTACAGCAAAACACGGGATAGTGTTGAAAAAACCAAAAGTTGATATATTTTTGGCCGGTACTGTAAGATGCCCCCGAGGACGAAAACGTAAAAAAAAATTTAAAATCCTTTCGGAGGTCAATGGCTCAAATAATACGGAATATCGAATTTTGCACACATTTTTTGTTCTAGAAAGGTCTAGAATCAACTATTCCCCGAACAAAGTATATGTTGGTAGTCTGGGCCGCTGGACACACCAACATACAAAAAACACGGCACCCAGGTCCCTTGGAAGTACCTTGTCCGGGGGGCCCCTTCTGCTCGATGGTTACAATAAATGCGTCTTATTCGTTGCACGGTGTTTTATCGCGACCCAAAATAAAAAAGCGCTCAGTCAGATGGAAGATCCGCCTTTGCTCACGTTGAAGCCGATTCGCAATGGA
>JACMIG010004290.1:0-10506 GCA_014805385.1 Levipalatum texanum
CTGCAATGACCACAAGGAAAGGTTGGGGCACAGGACTATAGTAGCACTCTTCGATGTCCTGAGTTTTGCTTGCTTATTTCAACTCAACAATGCTCCCTGAAACTCTTCAGCGAAAGAGAAGGGAGAGGAGACAGTCTGGAAAAGGACGAGTACTCGAGTACTCGAGACTTGAGTACTCAGAATTTTGAGTACTTCTACTCGTCTACTCATTCGTCTACTCACGATTTGAGTCACCCAAAACGAGACAGTCAAAAGTAGACGGATGAGTCAAGGTACTCATTCTGCCCACACTACTAATTACCCCAGTCTGGAGGTAATCCCAGTCTGGGTTCCCATGGGATCCCGATCTGTCTGTCTGGAATTACCCCACTTTTACGCATGTCTGTCTTTGAATACCCCAGTATTTTCGTGGATTTTCCGCTTTACTAGCAGACACTCCATGTTTTGATGCAAGCTACTTCACATCTTACTGATTCTGCTTTCGACAATAAGTTTATTATTCAACAGACTGTAGGAAAACAAACAAAAATAGATATAAACAAAATCACAACGGGAAATGATCCAAGGATGATAAAAAAGTAGAAAAGAATAACGACGGTACAACGAAAGTCTACAAGCTCATTACTTCCTGGCTCTCTTAGTGGCAGGCTCCTTCCTTCCTTTCTTGCGCTCGATCATGGCCTCGTGGGCCTCCGCAACTCCCGGCTTCCCCTCCACGGGCGGCTCTTCCCGTTGTGCGACTGCGCGCTGCTCGTCCTCTTTCCTCGGCCCTTCCTACTCGTCCTCTTCCTCCTCTCCCTTATCTTCCTCCTCCTCGTGGCTGGTCTCCGCCATGTCGTCCGCCGTCTTCTCGTGTCCATCTGGGAGTGGCTGCAGTCGATGGGACTAGCTCTCCTTTTGCATCTGACAATGAGTTCGGATGCGAGTTGGCCATGTACAGTATCATCATCTCCAGCTTATCTCACGAGAACTTGTTTCTGTGGGGGTCTCTTGCGATGGCCGTGGCCCGAGAGAAGACCCGCTCGCTGGAGATGGAGGTGCATGGAACGGCGAGGAGACGGCGGGCGATGGGGGGAGAGGAGGACGAACTTCTGGTGGTTCTCCTTCCACCACTTGGTCACAGGCTAGTCTGCATCGGGGCGACTCGAGGAACGGCACTGCTGGAACATTTCCAGCTCCGCCTGATACAGCACATTTTGAAAAGGGCACTCAGAATGAGTACCTCGACAGTAGTGGGAGTGGAAGTGGCAGGGAGAGGAGACCTCCCTCGCTTCTCCCGTCGAAGAGACTTGAAATGGCCTTTCGGCTTGGGAGGCACGGGCGGAGGAGGAGGCACTCCTGAGGACACTGCTGCATCTGTGAACTCAACGATGTTTGTAGGGGAAAGGTAAAGAAGGTACTCTTAGGCCCTCCGTAGCTGTCGACGAAGTTCGCCTTGACCTGATCCCATCGAGATGATTCAAATATGGCTTCGTCGAAGGAGAATCGCGCCTCGACGAGGAGGGAGGCGTACAGGATGCTCTTGTGCTCGACGTCCCTCGTGAAACGATGCTCCGTTTCCTCGAGGAGAGAAGTGTCAAACTCGAGGGCAGCGCCCATCTCGTCCACTACAGTCCTCGAACACAACAGCTACTGTATAAAAATGGCACATATTGCTCAAGGCGCTCGAAGAGCAGGCAGAAAAGGGGCATTGTCTCCGAGGCCGTACACGCACGACGGAAGACCATGCTAGTGTAATTGAAGGATCCTCGTGAGGGCGCCCAGCAGTTCCTTCTCTGACTGCGAGAAGCGATCGCAGTTTGTGAGTGGGGCGATGTCGTCGAGGGAGGCGGTCTGCAACGAGGGAAGTGAATCCACGACAGAGAGCAAGTAAATAGCATCTTTTCCTGCACAGCCTGCAGCATGAAGAATGTTGAACTACACCTCATTGTGATGTCCTGTGGGATGTTGCGAGGCTTGCGCCCATTAGCAACCAAAACACTAGAGAGGATACTGTAGATATAGTAGAGAAAACGAGAAACGAACTCGTAAAAGGAGGCGCGGACTGGAATCGATCGATGGAGAACAACCGAGATAGAGCGGCATCTGGAGACGATCTCGGACACGCATTTGGTCTCCCGAAGGGCGGCGCGGACTCCATTATTGGCCAGATGGGCTACGCAGTCGAGAACTCTGCAGGGGCGGCGTCCGTGACGCCGATCCATGGATCGATTCTCTTCTCGACGAAGAGTCGCTGCAGTATCTGGGCGACGGAAGCGGCGTTCTGCCACTGATTGTGAGACAGTCGACGAGCCGCCAGGACCACTTCGATGAGGTCCCACGTATCCGAGATCGAGTGAGCAGTCAAGGAGAGGAGGTATACGTCGAGCACTCCACTCTTCCACCCATCCGTCGTGATGGAGACGTCCCTCCCGGTCACTTTCTGAAGGGAGGACTACGAGGGAAGGAGTCAAACACATCGGCCAGGCTAGGGATGATGACATCTGAGTGTCGACGGCGAGTAGGCAACTTGATAGAAGCGTCGAGGCAGCGGAAGAGTTGGGCGAAATCTACATCCTCGACGATGCGGAACGAGAGAAGTTTGCGCATAGCAAACGCCCGAGGACGTCTTCGAAAGTGTCCTGAGAGGACACTTTCGAAGACGTCCTTTGAGAACTTCTCCGTCGAAGGAAGGGCGGATAGTGCGGCTGTGCTTCAGGAAGTTGCCCGAGTGTCTGCCCATCTTCTTGATTCTCTTGCCGCCGTGATTGGGATCCTCTTGGCAGACCTCGCATTGGAAGGCGAAAAGGGTAGGATCCACAAGGAGAAAGCGGGAGAGAAGGGGGGGGGGGGTTCCTGGACAGGTAAATGGGACCGCTCGCCTTGGTTGCTGCATGACGTGTCCGACACATTAATCATGCAAATACGGGACTGAGCATGTAAGTACACACAAACAATTGAGAACAATGTAAATACATTAAGCTCTAATCGCAATGAAAACCATCATAATCAGAGCTTCCCCCCGTGAAAAGGTGCCGAAATGTCACTTTATCTGCTTTTCTAACAGCGGGATACCATGGGTTCCCTGTCTGGGATTAATACCCCCAGACTAGGGTAATTCCAGTCGTCTTGTTTTAGGGTAATCCCCAAAAGGAGGGCATCCCAGATCTGGGATCTTTGTCTGGTCTGGGCCCAGACCAGACAAAATGGGGTAGCAAAAGTTCGATGTCCATCCCTTTTGCCTACACTATTAATTACCATCTTGTTGAACTCAAACATTGCTAAACGGAGTAACACAATGATTTCAGACCTTGTCGAGTACCTTTAATATGTACCATTATTTTTTAATGGAGCGGATGGTCCCATTCTATGAATCACCATTTCATAGAATGTTGACGTATTTGACTGCTACAAAGGAAAAATAATAAATCGATTGATCTATTCAGAATTCTGTACGAGTGGACGAAGAGCGCTACCAACAACGTTGCCACAAGGAGCCTCGTGGACACGGCGAGCGAGGAGCTGAAGGCATGCACGCTCTTCTCCAAGGTCCAGGAGATCGCCGGCCTCTTCTCCGACAAGGTCCGCGTCGTCCTCATCGAGAGTGGACCCGGGACAGGAAAGACGCTTCTGGTGAGCACACTTTTGTCGGCGAGATACAGTTATTAAATGGAGCCGAAGACGAGAATTGAGATCGTATGTGCAGTGCAGATCAAGTTGTACAATTGTTATGCGATACTTTCAGGCTCCGCTCATTCTCCACGAGGCCGCCCGTCAGAAGTGGAGAGAAGATCCAAGGCTTGACGAGTCCGCTCCATTTCGCCTCCTCGTCGCCCAGTACACGAGTGAGCAGGTCCTCACAACAGCGACCACTGCACAGAAAGTAAGATGAAATTACATCGTCTCGTTACTTGACTTTCAAGGGCTATCAATTATTTTTATTTTGGTCTGTTACTTTGAATTTGTGTTGCTCCCGAGATAATCCCAACATTCACAAAAAATCCGATCAAAAACGGTGAATTTCAGTTTGTTTTGATTTACTAAGTACGACAAACCCACTTCAACCTATCGCTAAACGTAGAGTTGAAGCTATTCCGCATCCGTGAAACGGAAATGAATGGAAAGTGTTATTTGGGCATATTGTGTTGCTCGGATACAAGGCAGGCATATTGCAACGATTCAGTGCTACGATGACTCCATCCGCTTCGGCTTCTGGCACGGGCTGAAGGGAAATGTGACACGCGGCCGGCAGCTCACAGAGGACACCGCCAACGCCCCGACAACGTTAACAAGAAGGACCACTGCATCTTCCTCTCCGCCACGATCGCTACTGAAGTGAGTCGGTACATAAACTTGAGGCAGCGAAACATATTATTCCAGTCGGACCTAGCCGCCTGCGGCGGCGGGTTCCTCCCCGCCGGTGGGTGAACGTTGGAAAAAAATTTGGTTGGGAAAACACTTTTTTGGAGAAAAATAGAACACAAATTTTTTTGGCAGTTTGATTTTTTTCTCATAAGCCTAAGCCTAACGTGACGGATGCAGTCACAGACAGACAAACACGCTCTTTAAGTAGATAATAACAAGAACTTGAGAAAGCAGCTTTTATATTGTCGATCAACAGAATGCTGCGCATTCCCACGGTGCCGTTGGATCGTGCATCTCTTAATCTACCGCTTTTTTGCCAGTGTGGTTTTTAAACTGATTTTAGCACAAGCTGGAAGAAGAGGTTTTCTGTGTCAAACTGGTTATAGGAGGTGCGTATTCCCACGATACAGTGTGAATACGCCGTGTTTTGGTGCTCGACAATAATTATCAGTGATTCTGTGTTTCAGATCATTCGGAGCTGTGAGTACGACGGGGTGGTTCTGGACGATCTTCATGCCATTTCGTGGGCGGTCGACGAGGTGGGAAATGTTTGATTAGATAGGGACCGCAAAGTGCGAAAAAATCATCCGGAAATCGTTTTTGTGATTTTCGAGTGCACAGTGCTCGAGCCTATTGCGATTCCCCAAATCGCGGTATTTACATTCCCGCGGTACCGGTGGAAAATTTTTTACGTCATCGTGGGAATGTGCCGCGTTTTGGTGCAGTTCTTGTTCGAGATTCCGTGGAGTTTTGACCATGAAAAGTCAACCCTGCTTTGCAAGATCCGCATGCAACAGTAACCCTGTAGACGTTAGAATATCCCTATGGGAAAACCCGACACCCAAGAAAGACAAGAAAATTCTAACAATAAGAAGGAGTTGCATTAGCTGACCGAAAGTGATCAACCCTACGCCGAGTTACGGTCGATCAAAAGGTGCGAAGTGCGAGCGAGGAATGTCCCTTTGCTAAACACTATCGAAAAGTGCTATGTGTAAGATTGATCTACCCTACGCCAATGAACAGGCGACCAAGAGTTCGAAGTGGCTAATTTGCGCCTTATCCGCTGCCAAGTACCGGGCTCTATCGAGGTGGAGGGTGGCATAATCTCGTTGGTCCAAAAACAAAAATATCTTAGATTTTTGCAATCTTTGCTACGATGTAGCTTGCATAATGATTAGTGAACATTTAGAAAATCACTTGCGGTCCCTAATCATTGATTATAGCATTTTAGTATTGTAGAGATCCGGGAATGTTCTAATTCCCGCGCTCGAACAAGAACAGTTACGGATTGCGCGCGTCTGATCTACCTCTTATAACCCCATTTTATGCTCCATTGGATCACAAAGGTCATGAAACGGGACTCGAAGAGGTACATCAAAATCGTGCGCAGTCCGTCATTGGTATTGTCCGGGCGTGGGAATTAGAATGCTCCTAGTTCTCTACAATATTTGAATCTTTGCAGAATCTGTACGCTGCAGCTGAAGGAATCAGGAAGGGAGAAATCGAGCGCCTCCTCATCTGCTCGGCCACTCTGACGAACGCTGCCAAGGCCAGCCTCCGCGACTACTTCAACATGATGAGAATTGGATATCGGGAGTTCTCCTGTCCACTCTCTTCGATCCCCCAGCCATTCCGCGTCTGGACCACGTAAGTAGACCACTTTTTTGAGGGATTGGCAGCTAATTGACGTATTTTTGACAAGTCCACGCAATTCAATTTTCGGGGTACGACGGTAGCGAAAAATTCCACCACTTTGACTGGTGAAAATTTAAAACACGTTCGCCTAGTTCAAGATGTAATATCCAGAAAATAGAAAGAAATTGTTCATCAAAAGCCGCATTTAAAATCGACGTTTGAAATGATTTGGTTCTCAACAATATGTTAGACTACTCTCAATCAGAAACTGATACCCTTCTTTTCTACATACTTCAAAATAATGTGTTAAACAACGCATCATGGAGTAGATGCAAGCTTGCTGCAGGTACCTGGACGAGACAGAAGCCGGCGCACCTCCGATTCTTTCCAAGATCCGCAGGGCCATGCGTGGAATTGGGATGGGGGATCCCGAGAGATGGTGAGAATTTCAAGAGCTCAGGTGGCACGGTAAAGCATTTTAATTCTGCAGGAGCGAGCCGGAGGTGGCTGCGGCGGAGGCGTTCATGGAGTACCTGGTGGAGCTGGAGCCGGAGTCCCTCCACGACCACACCATCCTCATCTTCGCCCCTGGCCGAGAGGAGTGCGACAGAGTGATTAGTGCGTTGATGAACTCCAGGCACAACACTCATCCTCGTGCTCCTCCCAGTGAATTGGGACTCCCACGCGCTTTCGATGCCATCCGGTGAGATCATGATACGGTATTGGCGGGAGCCAGAGCGGGGCAAATATTTCTACAGAAACTCTTGTGATATGTGAAACGTTTTTATGCATTTCGTGAGTAGCACGTGGGCGGGGCCAGATTGCTCGCCGTGGAAAAGCTGAAGATCAAACGGGCACAATGCGTAGAAAGATCTTGGAATTATTTCGTTCCTTGCGCCTCTTCAAAAATTACTCCAACCGAATCAATTCTTTTCAGCATGATGGCCGACGATAAAACGGACGAGAATGCCCTCGAAGCAGTGGAGCCGCCAAGCGCTGGAGGATTCAAGAGAGGACGAATCGTATGTATTTAAAATTCATTCCATTTCCATGCTTTTACATAGTGAGATTTACATTATGAGATACACTGCGCGTTCTAATTTTCATGTCCGCATATTTCCAATGATGGAGTGCATGCGCTCTACCTCTTCAAACCCCGTTCCATGTCTTCTAGGATCATCAGGCACGGGCATGAAACAGGGATTGAAGAGGCGGATCAAGTGCACGCGTAGTCCGCCATTGGAATTATTCGGGCGTGAGAATTGGAATGCTTGGGGTGCCCGACAATAACTCAACTTTCAATTTGTATAACTCCTTTCTTAGATCGTGGCATCATCCTTCCTCGAATCGGGTGTGACGATCGCGGGTCTCGACCTCGTCGTGGACAATGGAAAACGGAAGGTTCCCTGCCAGTACGATCCTGCGGGGCGCTTCGACCTCGAGGTGACCGCTGCCGACTTCTACTCACTCGGCCAGAGACGAGGTACTCGAATTGGAAAACTACTGAGAACACTACAATGGATAGGGATCGATGGATTGATTATAGGACGTGTAGGCCGAGTGCGCGACGGCTTGTATGTTTCTACTATGAGGAAGGAAGAATACGAAGATCACGCCAAGAAAGGAGACCTCTGCGCGACCCTCAAGCGACAATTCGATCCGGTGAGATTATTTAACTTTCCTGTGCAAACAGGTGATGCTGTGAAATTATTAGACGGCCTTAAAGTATTATTCCCCAACAGGGCGCCTATCTCGTGGTGGAAAACCACGAGAACGAACTCTTCGTTCGCCCGTGCCCGAATGAGATTCATCAGGTTCGCATGGAGCTCATGAACACTGTCAGTTGGTTTGAATCTCGTTTGCGTCCTCTGGAACTACTGTATTTCGAAATGAATATGGGCTATTTTTTCAGGGCATGGGCACCCTGAACGAAGAAGAGCCGGGAGGACGTAATCCCTTCACGCTGAGTCGGGACGCTATGTGAGATCTTAATGTTATAGCTGGAATAAACGAAATTTGTTGATCTAACTGGCAGTATTGATTCCATTCTTCGTTCAGCCTTTCAAAGACTGCGGTGCCGTATGCTGATTTCCGGCACACTCTCTTCGTCTGCCATGGAGCTGCAGGAAGGTAAGAGTTCCCCCCAATGGAAAATAATCGTCTGATGGTCAGGAAAAGTTATCATCGATCCCCATTCAGATGCCTCCTTCACGCCATCGTCCTCTCCATCGACGAAACGATGCAGATGAAGGTCCTCCGCGTCCGCCCTCCCACCGGATACGATCGACATGATATGGTGCTTTTTGATTACAGAATGGTGTTTTCAAGAGGAATTCAATTTGCAGGGACCTTTTGACTCCATTTTCGATCGATGGAACGAGGAATTCGATGCAACAAGTGATCAAATCGTCGTAGCTGAAGTACTCGCCGGGTCAGATTTCCCATGGTCCCGTTTGTATTATCGTATGCTCAGGGTCTTCCTCGAACGCTGCATCCATGGGAGCAGCGGATTCTTCGGCGACGAATTCTGCAGATATTACATCGACGAGCCGGCATTCGAGCTGGTATGTCAGAGATTGATATTCGGTCCAATAAAATCCAAATGAACGGAAATTCAATTATTATTAGGAACTCATACGCGGCAAATTCTCATGGTACAATGGCAAAGTGTAGCTCTTGATTTACCGCCGTTTTTTCGGTTCCGAGTCGCTCTGATTTCACTTTGCGCTCCTTCACAGGGCCAATGTGGTAATGAAAACGCGGTAGATCAAGAAAAAAACTTTTTCCCACTGTATCGTGGGAATTTGCTGCGTTTCGGTTCCTGACAATAGCAATGAATTGTGAACAAGACAAAGACGTTGTTCCTATTTGAGTTGGCGCGTCGCATTATGTGCTGGAACGCTACCTGCAAAGCGATGCGACTCGTCGGGGAAGGACTCGACGCCTGGGACACGAAATACAATGGATACTGTCGTCGCGTCGGCGGTGCCTGCGTTATGGATCCAACGACTCGCTGCAAATTCCAGGGTACGAATGATTTGGCCTTTGGCTTATTTAGTACTCGGTTCGTCTCGATAGCAATATTTTTCCTTCGGGATTTCGACGTGATTCAAGTCCAAATAAATAGATGGAATACACGGTTAGGTTATGAAAAAAAATTCATTATCGATGAAATCGATGTACTCTAAACGAAGTAATGCCGGGAGTTGTAAAGCTTGTCGAGAACCTTGATAGAAAAAAGTGCCTTTTTAATTAGTGCCTTTTCAGTGGCCTATCTCGCGACTCACGGCGACCGCGTCGTCATTCGGAATCGGAAGAAGTCTGAAGGTGGAAAGCGCGACGTCTACCTCAACACCTTCCGCAACTACAACTACCAGCAGTTCCTACGTCTGAGGGGCGACGGCCGACCGAGGGCTGCAGGCCCCTTCGCCATCCTGGGAGAGACCGCTCAACACGTGAGTACAGCCTTCGGGCCCAATATCGATCATGGCTTCAAATGCAGTTCAACCTCGACTTCGGAGTGTACTACCGTGGGCAAAAGCGCAGTCGACATGACTCCTACAGCAAGGTACAAGTTATTACTACTGTTGGACCATACATTTCTGACGTCTATCCATTTGCATAGTCACGCATCTGCGAGAGACTTTTGGAGACGTCAGACGTTTGAGGATTAATTCTGCCAACCCTAATCTTTACCCTTACATTAGATTGACAGAGATGTCGTTACAGGGAATCCTGATGCCCTGCAGTGCGGCCCTCTTCGTCGTTGTTGCCAATACTGGCATTGAGCCGCACCCCGACGAGGAGCCAGACACGGTCGCTATTCCAACCAACTCGAAGGATCCCAACGTCATCTGCTTCCAGGTGAAAACACATTCAGACAGTTCCATTACGCGATCATTACATAGAGTAGATTATGTCAAAGAGTGAATAATTGTATTTAGTTCGAGCGTGTGCGAGATGCCCGTCTCGTCAAGAAGATCCGCGAAGCCCTGCACAACATCCCGGCCCTGGCGACGTCCTTCGACTACAAACACAAAGAATACACTACCAGGGTGAGAAAATCTCTTCAGAAGCTCCCCGAATTTTATATCCACGAAACGCATTTGAAAATGTTGACATTACAGTTCTACAATCAACTGGCGGCCTTCGTCCCGCGACTTATCGAGAAGTCCACAGTTCTTTCTTAGGTAACATAATTCTTCCTTTCCACAGATGTGGTACTGACGCCTTGCACTCCGCACCTAACAAATGCCTGTTGTTGTTTTCTTCAAGTTATAACTACTCCCACGGGCCTTTCGTATCCAGAAGTAATTTTGTGTTCGGTTTTCGTTCGGTGCTCAATAGTGAATGAGCTTTGTTTAGTTTCCTGTTACACGAAGTTGCTTTGTCTCTTTGTTGAATTGAACAACATCTGTACATAAATTTTAGTGTAGGCAATTGGGGTGGGTAGACCCCGTCGCCTAGACGGGGTCTACCCCGTCCTGTCTCGTTTTGGGTAGACTGCATTTGGGGTTACCCCAATAC
>JACMIG010004292.1:0-10497 GCA_014805385.1 Levipalatum texanum
GGCCACAAATTTAAACATCCGATCCGCTCCAACACACAACTGCCCCCCCCCCCCCCCCCCGCATAACGATAATTCTCCAATCCTGGTCACGGGCTCACATGGCTAGGAAGGAAGCCGTAATTCGTAGTCCGAAGTCCGCAAAAATTATACTTCTCTATCGCGCATAGCGCTCACAAAAGTCCCTCAGCACTTTTCGTCTCGGATAGGATGTACAGAATTGTATTCATAATTTATGTAATATATTCAGTTTGCATTTTTCCCAAAAAATGAATTTCCATACTGTCGATGAATATTCATTTTACCTCTAAATTTACAGTCTGACCAATTCTTCACGAGTCTACTTTGTCCCGTCTCACCTTCATTCGATTCCACTGTCTTCGTCCAGTCTTCTCCTCTCGTCTCCTTCAGTCGCCTCCTTCACTCCGTCGACTCGTCCGCCTCCCAGGTCGTTGCTTTACGCGATCTTTGGTCAACTTTCGATTCTCGCCAGGAATGCCTCCGGTCCTCCTCTTGTTCCTGCTGATGGCGGTGGAGAAGGCGAATGGCTACATGTGTGATCCGGGAGAAAGGGGATACCGATGGTACTACGATCCCGTAGAATTTTGCGCGAGTCAAGGCTTCAATTCCGTCCGTATCGTGAAGGCGCGGATTCACTACCTTTGCTGTGTAAGAATTCTTTTTTCCTGAGCTTCTTTAGAGTTCCGTAGACCGGAAAGTGCGTCAGCGTTAGTTTTGCGTTTTTTTCGTTGACGCACTTTTTCATGTTGTGATTTTTAGAAGAATGTGCAGCCAACTCTTCCGCCAATGCCAGTAACGACGATTGTCCCCACGAACAAAATGCCGAAAACCACGATCACTTCCATGCCCATACACGTGGTCACAACTGCACCAACCAGGAAAATGGCCGCAACTACGATTACATCCATGCCCATACACATAGTTAAAACTGTTCCCACAAGGAAGATTCCGAAGATGACTGCCATGTCGATTGTGGTACCCACGACTGCTCCCGCAAGACAAAGGCCCGAATCTTCCATAAGTGCAATGTCTATTCTGGAAGTCACGACTGCCCCTGTCACGAAAGTGATTCCTACCGTGGCCGATGATACCGAGGATACTATAACAATCATCTCTAATGATTCCTATGAGAACGGGTATCGATTTTTTTGTAAATTGCAATTATAAATAAGCCCCCATTCAGTATCCCTCCTCCGGAGATCTACAGTAACGATGGCAACTCTGATACTGCAACTCTCGACTCTGATGAATCCGAGGAGAGCTGGTACAGACGATGGTAAAACAAAGCCAAACATTCATCTTCAGGGATCCACTGCTGGTCGTGTACATTGTCGTGCTCTTTGTTATTGGACTACTAGTTGGAGTGAGTATTCTCTTTTGATTCTGATTCTATTACATTTGCTACAGGCACTCCTGCGAATGATTGCTGCGCATCTCAATGAAGGAATGAGTTTGGATCCGGAGAGCAGGACCAGCCGCAAGCAGTCTCAGTCGTTTAGAAAGGTGAAGAAAATGTGTGAAAAGAAAAATGGAATAATTTTTATCTTTCCGAAATTAATACTGGACAAGTGAATTAATATACAAGAAACCCGATCATTTGTTAATTGAGAAAGTTACTGAAGCTCTGATAGGGTAGGGATAAAATGCAAGCTCACTGGACGAATACTTTGGAAGAATAAAAATATTGCGTTCGGGCCGATGTCAGGGAGGGAGAGGGCGGAATTAGAAAACACCGGAACGGCTAAATCAAACTACACTCGATAGAATAAGCTCATTGATTGTATGATTGGAAACGGCGCAATTTTTCGGCCATAAGAATACTTCGCTACTGCGGATAGCAGGAAGGGAAAAGGACGGAATTAGACGACATCGGAACGACTTAATATTCTAACTGCACTCCCTGCAGCACGCTCCGCAGCACTCGCAGCAGCAGTCGGCAGCACAGATGCCCGCCAGACACGCAGCCGTGCACTCGTGCGACATCTGAAGAAGATCCTTGATCTTTGATCCTCCAATATAAGGGGGGAGAAGCCCCCGATGCTATGAGCTCTAATTGTGGTTGCGATAAAGCGCGGCCGGCTTCTGTTTTGAATGCAACGAAAGAGAGTGAAGTCGGAGCATACAGCTGTTCGGCATAAAGCCGGTGTGAAGGAAGTGCACAGCAATGGGGAACACAGATCGTCACAGATTTGAGCGATGCTTTCGCCTCATTAGAGGCAGTTTCGTTCAGGGGCGAGAATTTCATGCCCTTACTACCGCTACAATAGATTCTATAGGGAACTACACCACAGCATAATTTACGTTTCGAAAAAAAACCTCCATACAATAACATTCAGCCATTGAAAAAGGCCTACCTGCCCGGTCTCTCCGCAGCACTCATTACAGCAAGCGGCGCATTCGGTGCAGCACATGTTCTTGTGACCGGCCGGATCGGAGGTTGCGGGGCTCTTCTGGAAAAAGTCATTTTATTTCCTCGCCACTGAGTTTATCAACATAATTTCTGAGCAAGAATTATCCTGCTAGAGTGGTTGCTGGACCCTCTACACTGGAGCATTCTCTATAAACGTTTCCCTCGCTATCTCGATCACAGGACTAAAGCAAAATCAGCTGATCACAAGGGCAGCCGATAAGCATTGTTTACATAGTTTCCGGCCCCTCTAAACTCCTTCGCCTCCTCCCTCTCTCGTCTTCCTATCTCCTCTTCCTCCCTCTACCCCCTCTCTTCCTCCCTCTACCACCTCCCTATCATCCTCAACTGACCAGTCTATCTCCTTCATCTCCAGTGGGCTGTTGGGTGATGATGTCAGACGACGTCGAGGGTGAGTCCATCTCGAAGAATCCGACGCTTTCTGAACAAGGAATTTGAACGAAAGCAAACACATTGATCGACCAGGGGGGAATTTTAGCGACCGAGAGGTATGAACGTGGAATTGTTCAGTGGAGCGTGAACAAAGGGAGTTACCGGCAAATACTGATGGAAGTGAGAGGCAACACCAATAATGATTAATGGAATGGTCTCTCTTACAATTAGACTGCAACGATGGGAAGAACGTCGTAAAGAGGCTCGAATAGTGAAGTGGGAAGGTCACAGAAAAAGTGGGCCGAATCGTGTAGAAGGGATGAACATCAATACCAGACAGAGCCCCTGCTAATCAATGCGAATTGGAATCTAGACACACTGGAGTGAATTCAAATTGAACCCAATCCCAACTGCATGTAAACTATGCGTCATCTAAATTAGTGGATGCATTAGACAGAAAAGAAAAGAAGAGCTATAATATGAAATAGACAGATCACGCGTGCCGTTGATCAGCCCCTATGATTCGGAGAGTCGTAGATGATGTTCGGGGTTAGAAGAGGTAGAGCAAAAATACGCGGATCCCCAGTTCGCAGCTGTTCTCTCTTGACGATAATGATCGACGCTAAATCAACGTTGCCCACGGGGCGTTGGAAGAAATCGAATGGAATGGCGCCAAATGACTCGTGGAGAATATTTCAACGATTTCTAAAAAAACACGAACTGATTATGGCTTGTGTAAGAATAATACCCTGCACTTAATCAACGTTGCTTCGAAAGGGTAGGAAGGAATTCAATGGAAAGACGTCTAGTGAATCAGCGTGAAAATTACGGAAAACATCTCTTCTCCCGACAAAATTTCTCACATTTTCATCAACAAACTAGCAGTGGAAGTATGCATATTGTTCGGCGGAAGAAATCGAATGAAGATACGCCAAGTGACTGACAATAAATGAATCTCTTGGCCAAAGGATATTATTCTGCTCTAAAATGAGTGCGTCCTCCGGCTTTGCGAGAAATTAGATGGAGAGGCGCCCAGTGAAACAGCTGCCTCCCGACAAAAATAGCTTGGATAACGATAACAACAATAAACTCAGAGGAAGGATAATGAGTCAGCACTAAATCAACGGAGCCTCGGGGTTTTGTATCCATGTGAATCAGTGTGAATATTACGGCAAACAGCGAATAGCGATTCACTCTAAATCTATTGGTCTCGAGAGCCCGCGGGGCGTTTGGAAAGAAGTCCACTACATGAATCAGTGTGAATATTGCGGAGATCACACCCGAAGCCACACTCGACTATCTAAATTGGTGGGAACAAGCAGCTATCAATGCGAAGCGGAAGGATAATGAGTCAGAGTAATAAATCAATGGAGCCCTCGAGGGACGTTTGGAAAGAAATTCAGTGGAGAGGCGCCCGTGTGAATCATCCGTGCAATAGGAACACCCCATTCCCATTTGAAGGGGATGCTTCTCTGTCTCCTTCGAAATAAAAGGGCGAGCGAGAGATGGTGTAAAGTAGAGAGCAGAGGCGATAAAGGAGCCATTTCTGGAGATGCCATTTGAACGATACGGCCGATTGATTGGCGAGCGCAGGGTCATGGGTGGAGGAGGAGGGGGGAGGAGGAGAGGACGAAGGGGGAGGTGGAAAAAGGCGCGCAGCTAACCCCCGTCCGCACACACACACAGCTGGTAAAGAAGAACATGTGGGCCCACTCATTCCCCTTCTCTTCCTCCTCCCCTCCCCTCTCCCCCCTCCCCCCTGCCCCAGATACAGGGACGGTCCGAGACACCGCTACGGTGCAAGAGGCCGCAGAGAAAGAGGGGAAGCACGGGGGGGGGGGAGAGAGGCTGTCTTGACCTTGTGCACGCGCTCTTAGCTAGGGAGAAAAACAGTGCTATAAACAAGCTGCCGGGAGTAAAAGTGGGCTCGGGCGCTCGGGCTCGGATTTTTTTATATGAATTCTTTCGCAACACGGAGCTAGATTATCCAGATGTGTGAAAGGGATGAGGGGATAACATTTATTACAGGGCGATATTGCGAGAATTATTACAGGCCGCGAGACTGAGCGAGAGTGTGGAGATTCGAGAGAGCGAAAGGAAAAAGGGTGTCAACAATTGATATTCATGCACATGAGCCCGCACTCCCGGTAGAGCTGGCAGCAGCAGCACTGGTTCTGCAAAGTGGCGGGGATTAGTCACCATTATTTTTGGGATGGCAGAGAAACGTCCTAACTGATGGCGCGTTTTCGAGGAGTTTTTAATACAGTTATTCTCAGAATTATTATGGCTGTTCCAAACCCTTCTAAAGTCGCGTTCCGCCAGATCTGTTCTCTTTCCATTGAAAATAGAGTTATCTCGTCGTCTGACTGCTGGATAGAGTTCCGCGCCAAGGTGCGAGGTTAAAAGAGCTTTAGCGCTTCCAAATATTAGCAAGGCGCCTAACAACATTTGTCAAAGTGTCAATGTAAAATCTTGAAAATGGGCCGTCATAAAAATCATAATCGACACTGCATTGGTAATGCTCAGTAGTAGATAATTGCCGCAACTAGGTAGTCTTACCTTCTCATCCTCCTCGTCTTTCTTCTTGCCATTCGCCTTGCCCTGTCCCTTCCCGTTGGTCGGGGAAGGCCTCTTGACGGGGTCAGAGGGCACGGGCTGGTCTGTGACGGGCACGACTTTCATAGGAGAGGGAACTCTCTGGAAATGGAAAGGTGAGAGAGGGATGATCTTTTTCTCTCCAGATAAGTAGTTACAAAGAGATTTGGAAAATAGCGATACTGAACGCACAGACACCGAAGCTGTTCTTTAGATTTACTGTTATTTTTTTGTGAAATTGGGGCATGGTAGGGGCGGGAGACGAGTAAAAACGTTTGAAAAAAGAAAGCAAACCTTGGGAATAAAGACGGCAGGAATGGAGGATCGCTTGGGTGGTTTGCTACCGGCTGCAAATTCGGCATTTAGTTTAAAAAAAGTAAATGGTTTTTTTCAAATTTCATTCATCAACGTACGCGTGAGTCTTCTCCCTCAGTATTAAAAAGTGTTGGCATTTGACATTTTCTGGATGCCCAGTGCAAATACGCACCTTCGATCTTGACGCTATCTTCAGTGATTCCGTCTCCTGAGGATGATTGGCGCGTGAAGCGGACTCTGTTCTCGGGAGGCGAGGAGGAGCGACCTTCAACCTCTGGCTGATGATCTGGATTGGATTTGTAGGGTGGACTTCTATCTTTCTCAGCTTGTCCATGTTCCCGAGTCGAGCATGGAACAAAGGGCTCCAGGTATGAAGAATGTAACACGCCATGGAATTTATATTACTTTTCCTTTTACCTCGATGTTACTACTTCTCATATCGCCTACTCACGAAACCTCCAGCCATATTTATAACGTCAGTCCGACTTACCTGGGCCAAATGTTCAATAGATTTGCGCGATCTAGAAAATTTGCTTGTTCAAAACGCGTCCAATGCAAAATATTTTTCTTCGAGACACGTCGAGAGACACGTCGAATAAGTGATTTTTAGACAGTGCCACCCAAATTTAGAATTAGTGCATACCTTCGCAACAAGTACACGTCCGTCCCATCAGGATGAACAGCTCGCCCTCGCTGTCCTCGAAGACGAACTCGTGCCGCATCGAGAGGTTCTTCTCAAACATCCTGAAACTTATTTTTTAAAAGATAACACAATTTTATTTTCATATTAGTTGATAGTACTTGGTTTTGTGATGGATGATAAGCGCAATTAAAGAAAATGCTGAACATATTTTATATCCCAAGGATCACTCACCATTTGAGAACCCTCTCCCTCAGCTGATCGGTCGTCGCCTGGTTGGCGTTTCGCTGCGGCCCAGCTAGTGCTGAAGCTATGCGCAATTCCTGAAGAAACGAGTAATTTGATTTTTTTCATTCGCGATCATGGAACTAGAATAAAGTATACAGAATCAACCTTTTCATTCGCCGCGATGTACTAACTCTAACAAAAAAAGCCCTAGTCTCTAACAAAAATAAGAAGATAAAATTACTTTAAAGCTTTGTATCCAATGAATCACCTTTTCGTTCATGGCGAGAACGTCGCGCTTGTAGCGAGGCATGGCGATTTTCTTCTGCCTTCTCGATGAGTCTATATGAAGCCACTGAAAATAGCTTGTTGATCAAGGTCGCATGGTATACGGGAAGAAAAGTGTGAAAATAATTTGAGTGCGAGCTGCACTGCAGCAATCTGACTGTGCGCGGAAGTGTTTGGAAGGGAAGAAGGGGGTGCAATGAGCTTGTCCACAAAGCGCGGAGCGCAGTATTGTCCGGCTTCTAATACGGAGCTCCGTACTGTTTGCCTGATAGATTCGACCGAGCATACTCTAAGAAGTGGACAATACTGTGCTCCGTATTAGAAGCCAGGAAAAATGAAGCTTCGTATTTTGTAGGCTATCACACATTGTCGGCGTAATAAACGTTCCGAACTGTACGCTCATCGCCCTTCGATCTCACTCCACTGTTCTCTCGTTGTCTGAAGGTTAGAGAAACGAGAGAACAGTGGAGAGAAATCGTAGGGCGATGAGCGTACAGTCCGAAACGTTTATTCCGCCAACAATACACCCCCTATTGGACAGGAAGGGCAGGTTCGAAGGGCAAACAGTGATTGTTTTTACTGGAAGCACCGATCTTCGACCCACCCCTCCCTAAAACCTTCCCATCAATTTCCATCTTTCCCATCGTATTCGAGGCGAAGCGAAGGGCAGCAAATATTATCGCTCGGCACGAGGCGCATTACAGTGCAGAAATATGCGAAATCAAAGGATTGTATTTGAGCAACCATGAGATCCTGATCTCCAAGTTGTCAAATGCACGATGAATACCAGATGTAACGACAGAAACAGCGATTACGGAGAGAAAGCAACATGCAACTGGGTTCTAACACCATTAGATCTTCAAGTACACTAGTTCCAAAATATTCAGTTCCAAATATATTTTTTGAAGTTTTACTGAAAAAAGAAAGCAACCAATGCATGACACCAGCCAAGCGGAAGAAGACCAGTTACTGCCATAGCATGTGTGCACATGAAAATATCCCAATCTGACCATAGCGCGGCCCTCTCTATGAAGAGAGCCACCTAAATCTCTCTCTACAGCGACCTTTGCGAGTAGAGGATCGTAGCCGGGGAAATACAGCGTCGATTATCCGGCTCGATTTGAACAAGGAGTACGGGCAACACGTGAGGATATTATCCAGCCGTTTTCAAAGACTATAGCCCTGGACCTCATCCAGCGTTGATATTATCAACTACCCAAACTCGTCTTCACTTTTCACCTATATAGGCGCAAAAGGCTTTCCAGCGGTCAAACGACAAGAGAACTCATATTTTCAATGGACAGGGAAGAGGGTTGACAGAATGCTAATATAGACGCGTTTGGAACACCGATAATACCGATAAGGAGATGCTCTAAAGTCGATGATACCAATGAATATATGGGTATATTCGTAGACTTTAACGCTGCCCTTGTTTTGGTACAACGCTCTAAACCCCAGATGAAACATGACAAAGTAATTTCAGAGCCAAAATCACGCATCTCCCACACTTCACAGGGACGAGGTTGGCTGAGGGAAAGGGGTAAAAGAGGGGTGTAGAGTCGAGTTGATAATCCGCCACCGGGCCAATCATGCACGAATTATTCACTCTCACTGCCACCTTCACAACCCCCCGTGTCCCCGACAAGGATGGACAGTTTCAAGGACACAAAGCCAAGTCATTACTATACTTAGCCCTTAAAATACACTCTTTAGAATAGTACTCTAGCTACATCACGATTTGTAAGAGGATACTAAGTATTAGCGTTGTACATAGCTCTGAACTCGCAAACTACCGACTTTGCCACCAGACCGTTCAGGATCATTTGCATAGAGAAAGCTATTCGAGGAATGGCGAGGGAGCGAGTGTGACAGGCTCATTGACTTTGTTCGGGGGGTGTGATTCATGCACCGGATTAGGAGATCGTTCGCCTTTGATATTGGGGTTTGGCAGTGTGGGGAGTAATAACTGATGCAAACCAGAATATCGGGGACAGAGCCGCCTGTGCATATTGGAGGTGCTGCGGAGGCCGTTTCTTCACAGATTCTCAATGATAATATCCAAACACTAGCTTCTTATTGCTGAAATTTTATCTTTTGGTGAGGATCTGCGGACACTCTTCATTCTTTCGAATGAAACAGTTTGCATCGTCCTCTTCTTAATCCACTTGTTCAATAGAATTCCCTTCATGTTTTCGGTAATCCATCTTAATCCTCTCGGATATGTTGTCATTTTGAACGAAAGTTCAGAAGATCCCCATCTTATAGGGATTAGCTTTACTTAACCGGGATCTGTTCGCAGCTCATCGAACGAGGAGTCTCATCATGACGTTCCTGATGCGCGGCCGATAGGAGCTTTTCATCTCCCTTGGGAGGAGGGAAGAACTAACCTGCTCTTCCAATTCTGGCAGTTCCAATCGCTTCTACTATTATGAAGAACTGCTCTGGTTGTAATTCCTATCCTATCCTAAGCCCGTCTCATTCTGTTCTCTGTTCGCAGATTGTTGTCGCGTTCCCGACAATCTAATTATCTTAAGGCACAACAGAATGTGCTCTTTAATTTGAATGCACAGTCCCTTTGACTACGTCGGAGAGAAACATTTATACCTAGGACGTTTCGGGAACTGATGCCTCCTCGCTCGATCGACGAACCAAGTGAACGTTTGTCGTTGGTCAAGCGCATCGCGGTTTATAGCGTAAGTTCAGTTAATAACGCTATCCACATGCGTATCCAATTCTCTTGTAGATTCTATGGATAATAATTGTCGTAAGTCTCACGGTTGCGTGGGCCATGCATTCTTTCCAAATCATCAAGGAATATAATGAAGCTCCAGTGGATTTCAGAGTAAGATTTAGTCGGTGATCCAAATTCATCAAATACTTTTTTTATATAAACGTTAGTATATAAATTTGTGTATTTTGTATATAAAAAGTTGAAAGTATATCACGAATTCCACCTGTCAACCGACTTTTTGAAACTCCTCCTGGCACAGCCAGTCCAAACTGCTTGCAGGCCGGGTCTTGTGTGTGGAATATAATGGTCCTGACACGAGCAAAAAACGCAATATTGAAATTAGTGAAAACTCATCCCTTAACGGTTAAAAAATCATCGAAATATTTGACTTTCTGAAAATGCCAACATTCCGGAACATTTTCTAGCCTACGGTAGAAGGTAATCTGAAAATTCAAAAACTATAAATTTAGTGTAGTTTTGAACGGGCTAAAAGATTAAAATACAAATATGCCTAGATCATGAATCTCATTTGAGTGGCAGGCATTTTCTCGCAGAGGAAAGTATTTTCAGCTGGTCTTTTT
Organism: Levipalatum texanum; assembly: GCA_014805385.1. NCBI lineage: Eukaryota > Metazoa > Nematoda > Chromadorea > Rhabditida > Diplogasteridae > Levipalatum > Levipalatum texanum. The sequence continues at coordinate 10,194 of JACMIG010004292.1, forward strand.
GACGAGAGCAAATTCAGGACCCCAAATAAGGGCGAGTTTTATTTGTTCATTCGAAACCTCACACATCTGGCAATCTTGTAAAAATTTGAAAGCCGGTCACCAGGCCCGAATTTGTGGTCAAAATCGACAAAATTCGTTAGAAATCATGGGGTTTTTCAGATATCCACTTGTGTTCGTTGAACGGTAACTCCGAGGGTCATAAACTAAAATGGGTCCAAAGTTAAAAATTTTACTTCACTTGAACCACCCTTTATTTTCCAAACTTGAAACCGGGCGTAGCAGTCGTTCGATACTGCGACCACTT
>JACMIG010004294.1:0-10495 GCA_014805385.1 Levipalatum texanum
AACAAATTCGGTTGAATTCGGAGTTATTGGCGCAATTCGGCAAAATTGCACCATTTTGACACATAAAAACACGTTCAAACATGTCAAAACACGTTTAAATATTTTTATAATGCTAGTCACAATATTCCAAGTCGAATGACTCCAAGTGCGAAGTGGTTTAACACCCAAATCAGTTCGATTGGAGTTAACATTTTGTCTCGAGCGGAATTTCAGTTCACGGTAGGGTTTGATCGCAAACTGATCGTCACGGACATAACGGACAGACATCGCGCCTTAGCATTTGTTATAGGGTAGGGAATCAGAAATGTTACTTCTACTCCTTTAAAATTTTCTAGAAAACCTCAACAAACCGGAAGATTTGTCCTGCAAAGAAAAGGGCGAGTAGGACAAGGTTGCAAATTCCGAAAATGGCAAAGTATTCAGCTTTGTACAATGAGTCGATTTTGGATTGTGGATAAGCGACAAACGAAGGATCGGAAGCCAGAGGAGCCATGGATGGAGACACCTGAAATGTGGAAGATATTTCTGGATTGTCACAATAAGAAAAACCACAATGAACACATTGATGTCTGTTTTGTCGGTGATCAATTTATGGTGCACGAAAATATTTTGGTAAAATGTCACCAATGCCAAAAGATTGTGTACTGTACTTGAAATTGTGGGATATTAACCGTGCCATGTAGTTTCACGCGAAAATATTTGCGACAAACCTCCAGAAGGTACTCAAGTGCTTGTTCTCCGTTCAACGGTTCAATGAATGGCCAATAGAAAAGTATTGGACATTTAGCAGCAACATGCCAGCCGATCCTGAAGAAATTCTGAAATATTGGAATGTTCGCTCGCGGTTGGCATCATTGCCACCTCATGTCCCACAGCAAAGTACGTTGGATTGAAGAGCTCAATGAGGACGTAATCCCTGTGCCAGAATGCATCCAGTACCGCACACATCGAGTTCACTTCTATCATTATCCATAGGAGCTTGAATAGCATTTGCTAGAATAGATGTTGCGGACACACCATGACGTAATGACTGATGCTTTTGCCCGTCGGCACCCAGTGAGAAACGCTTCGAAAATGAAATCGAAATATAAAAAGCAGGTATTTCCTCCAGGAGATTAGCGGCGGCGTTAGAGAGCTGCAGACATTGCTTTGAATGCGAATGGCCCCGATTTCAATTCTGTTTTTAGATCGGCATGAATCCCGAACAACTCAAAGTGCCGGAGCGAGAATTTCGTAGCCTTACAACAATCTGCAGCAGGTATGCACGATATTTTCGCATCTCGGTCGGCGAATAGAATACAATCATAAATGCAGCCAGCATAGCGGAAACAATGTTGATCGGCGTAGTAATACGATAAAACCTGCGTGAACAGTATTTGTTGTTTTTAGGAATACAAAATGAAATATTACCAGACGATACCCGGCTCGAGCGGGTCGATGAACTTATCGGACATATTGGACATTATTAAACCGTTTAAAAGGAGCGGAAAGCCTCGTGAAAGGCCGCAATATCTTGAGTGGCAGGTGTTCGCGCACAACGTGCAAACAATTTCTATGAATTAAAAATGTGATCTCTTTAATCTGGCTTGTCATCAGCAACGTCGTTTATCGAAAAATTTGTGATAATTACAGGCAACGGCAAATGTGTTTTCCGAAGCTCTTGTTTGTAGTGCAAGTTTACTCACTTCGAAGTGCGTTGTGTTCAGACTGTGGACAACGAATATGAGGGGGAGTGGGAGATGAGTGGTGAAATAGATTAGTCCCTCTACAGGAATCGCATGGGACGGCGGGGGATGACACGGCCTGGCCAGAGGCGGTAAGGGGCACGATACCGTGCGGACGGATCATCAGTCTTCTCTGCATCAGAGATGCCCTCCATCGAGAACGAGTCAGGCTTGCCTGCAAATGTATTTTCGGAATTTTGAGGCAATCTGAAGTGAGAAAAGAAACCAAATACACCAACAAATGGTTACAAGGTCCACAAAATGGTCACTTCAGACTATTGCGTTTGTTTTCTAACGTTGGCCACAAATGGTCTCTCCTAGGGTATTCGGATCCTAAATCGTCATTTCAGAGAACTAACCCATGTAGAATGGCCGCATTCCGAGGCGAAGGGGGGCTCCTTCGACTCTCATATTGGGCACAGTGATCGTCATCAGCAGCATCACGATGTAGACACGTCGACGGAGAGCAGTGCACATTCTACAAGGCGCGAAAGTAGGAAAAATCCTCCAACGCGCCCGCGAATAGCTGAACAACCAAAGGACAAAAAGAACACAGGCCTAAATAAGAAACTGCTTGGACAAAGGACTTTCGGAAGACAGATTTTCATCGCATTGGACCACGCCAATACAGCCGTGGAGGCATTCTTCATCCGAACTCCTAGTCCTCATCTTGTATTCATGCAAGTGGATGAGTCCGGTTCGCAAAAGAGCGTGGGGGCAATCGGGAGATTAAAGGGGGGAACGAGACCTTCGCGCTCCTCTTCACCGCATGGAACTTGGATTTCTAAGAAATACCTAATTGTAAGACCTACATCACCAAGGAGAAGCACCCACTCTCCCCAGAAACAGTGCGAGTGGAAGTGAGACGAGAGGCTGCGATTGTTCCCACGCAGCGATAAATTATTCCTTTCTCGCTGTCGAGGCACGGCGCCCGCGGAATTGTAATCCCGTGCGAAAATTTATGAATGAATCCCTTACTGGAAGCAATCTCACTGAAGAAAGCCGAGAAACGAACGAAAAAAATGCATCCACCTTTCACATGCGTGGGAAGAGGGTCGTGCGAATGAGTTACGACACCGCAGAGCGAAAGGCCGACGGCCCTTTCATTTTGCAGTCGATGTGTTGAACACAACAACATCTGGATGACGGGGATAGATTTCGCAGTATTCTTATGGCAATAGTATGAAATTTTCAAATATTGAGAAACCAGGGGGACCCCACCGCCTTCGGCTGTGGATTTCCATCTGCTTTTGAGTCATATTTGGCCAATTTGGACCGATTCCGTAAAATCCGAATTTCCGGAACATACGGAATCGTCTTCCCATGGTCGACTTACGGACTTCCGGAATATACGGAATCGTCTTCCCATGGTTGGCTTAGCGCGGTAGGTCAAGGTCTCGAGGCTCTAGGACCACTTTCCTAAAAAAAAGTTACTTGATAAAGTGCCAAGCTTAAATGGCATTGAAACTGCCATAATAATAAAGGTACTTTAACTTCAACAGTACTTTATTATCTGCGAATATATCCGCGAACCAAACGAGTATAAATTCGCGTTCCGCTCGAACTGTTCTCTCTCCATTGAAAATAAAGTTCTCACGTCGTCTGACTGCTTGAGAGTGTTTAGCGGATAGGTGAAAAAATGAGAAATGAATACGAGTCGTTCATAATAACTTTTTGTACAGTCGGCATTGTTGTATTTTCTGAATATTGACAAGGTCATTTCCCATTTGTTGAGTGCAAACGGTCAAACCGAGATGTTGGATTCTTGTGGATCGTATAACCTGCCCTCTATAAATCAACTTCTGGGAATGTCGCCGATGCCTTTCAGCGAATTAATATCTGAAAGGTCTACAAGGAAGCTGCCTTTCGGTTTACCCGCATTGCCTCTCCACTATTCTTTTACTTCAGCAAAATGCACCGTCTTGACATTATTTTTGTCGTCCAGATGAGCATGGTTTGCATTACCTTTGCTCTCTACTTTCTGGAAATCTACGTCATTCTCAAGGTCCAGTGAACATTTCCACAACCTTGATTCAGCATTCTTTTCAGAAAGCCAACAGAAGCCTGTTCAGATCTTCCTTTTACGTTTTGTTCGTCTTCGGAGCTATTTGGGTAAACGAGAATTTGACTAAGATGTTTAAGATAATGCATGCAGGACGTGCTCGTGGAAGTATCCGCTACGATAGGATATCGCATGTGTTTCACGCCGATGTTCCACGATTTTGCGCAGGCCAACATGAAGAGCGAATGGCTGGGATTTATGTTCTAGTACTGTCTGAAAAACATTCGTTTTGTACCTAACCGTTTAGCATATGTTTTTACGGTTTATCGGCACAGGATTTCGTCATGGTTTTCATTGCCATCAACCGATTCACGGCAATTGTCAAAGCCGCACAGCATACTAAAGTACGCGTCTTTCAAGCACTGGGCCAAATGCGCTCGACTTTCAGTGGTGGCTCTACCTCACTCCGATTTCCATTGTTTGTATTCTGTTCTTCCCACTTGCCTACGAAGGCTTTTTGTTCTTCCATGGTGTCCACTACGTTCCGCAACAAGTCGACGGCTTCATCGTCTACACTGCAGTCCCGGACATCGAAGTTTTTCCCGATGTGACTAAATTTTGGTTCGTATCTAATTGTATCTTCAGTTAGACCGCGCTCTTCGGCCGGGCCTCTCCATGGCCGCAGGAGCTCTGGCATGTCTTGCATTGTACACGACAACTGCTGTCTATATCCGATGCAATTCACAACCTGCTTCAACATCTTCTCTTAAGGTATGAATTTCGACTGATTGTGAGTGTGAATGTGAATTGATCTGATCTTTCAGTTCAAGGAATACGATCGTCCGCTTCTCTACTACGGCATTACTATGTTCCTCTGTGGAAGTGCATTCGCTGTTTTCGAGGTACAGTAATTTACTCTCAAGTGCATTCTGTGATTACAGTTCTGCATGGTCTTTTCCGAACTGCCTGTTGATTGGGTCCAGATTTACTACGTCCTTCCGCTGCTCATCGACTTGCGGTGTATGCGGAACAATTGCGTAAAAATGGATTATTGCAAACTTTAGGCCTACCTCCAGCGCTTCTCACGTTCATCTTCAGCAGAAACGTTCGAAAAAAGTGCCTGGAGACACTTGGAATCAAGCGGAATGCGAAAAAAGTGACTGAGTACTTTGATATATCGTCACTGACATTTATTCAGATTGCAAATGGAGCGACCGTTGATACGAAACCAAATCAGTGACATCCGACTCAAGTGATCCACCACGAATTGTTTTACATTCTCGCTTCAAGCCATTGCAGCCATCAGCATTTCATAGGCCAGGTGTAAGTTGATTGGGGGTGTTGGCGAGGCTCTCAGACGGTTGTTATTATTGACGGTATACAACGTTCCGATGTTCACGATCGATGCCGTACTGAAATGTACGCAGTAGCAAAACGAGCATGGGTTCGACATATATTTCTTATTTCTTATTTCTTTATCGTTCCGATCAAGGAAGGGGCTGGGCATGGGTATCCTTGTAGATGTCGGTGATAATCGGAGTTTGTGGGTCTTTGTAGTGTGGCGTCAATATACGTGGCGCATAAGTGATGAGTGAATTCTCCGCAGCATTCTTTGATTTACAATCCTTTTCTGAAGTTGTATATTATAAGGCCAACCAATGAACTGTTGACTGATCAAGCGAATGTTGGACTCAATGCTATCAGGAAAAGGTGAGCCGAACAAAATGTCCACCCACGTCTCAACTTCTGATTGTCAGAGGGAACTGAAGTTTGTCCGCGGTGTCATTTACCCAAAAGACGTCCGGAAAGGTCAGAGATGAAGCTGTCCTTCGCTTTCTTCACATTTCCACTCACACAATACTCGTTCGGCAGAATGCACCACCTCGACATAATTTTTATCCACCAGATGAGCATTGTTTGCATCGTCATTGCTGTTTACTTTCTGGAAATTTACGTAATTTTTAAGGTCTAGTCAATAATACATCCACCCCGCATAATTATTTCAGAAAGCCAACAGGAGCCTGTTCCGATCGTCATTTTTCATTTTATTCGTTTTCGGAGCTATCTTGGTAGGCAGTCTGGCTGTGTTTAACTTATTCCATGCAGGATGTGCTGGTGGAAGTTACAGCTACAATTGCGTATCGTTTATGTTTCACGCCAATTTTCCCCGATTTTGCGCTGGCCAACGTAAAGAGCGAGTGGCTTCGCATTGTCTTCTAGTGCTCTCCATATTTTTTTTTCCTTTTTGAAACCTTTTGTAGCACATGCTTCTACGGTATTTCGACTCAGGACTACATCATGGCTTTCATTGCACTCAACAGATTCACTGCAATTGTTCATGTGAAACAGCATACAAAAGTGAGTACCTTTCGCGACTTGGGTTGAATTCAAGCGACTTTAGTGGTGGCGATTCCTAACTCCGATCTCCATCGCATGTACGCTCATCTGCCCAATGATCCTTCTCGGGTTTCTATTCTTCCATGGAATCAACTATATTCCTCAAATAGTCGACGGCATTACCGTCTACACGGCAGTACCAGACAGCGAAGATTCTCCTGACGTGAGCAATGCGAATTCCGTGTCTAACTGCATTGTAGTACATTCGCGCACTTCGACCGGCTTTCTCCATGGCTGCAGGAGCTCTGTCATGCCTCGCATTATACACGACAACTGCAATCTACATCCGATGCCAGTCATCCACTACAACAACTTCTCATAAAGTATACGATTTTATGCACAACTTATTGGGCATTGATTGGTAGAAGCAGAAGGATTACGATCGTCCACTTCTATACTACGGTATTATTATGTTTCTCTGCGGAAGTTCATTCGCTTTCTTCGAGGTACGGTAATCCACTCTCTAGTACATTACCTTCTAACAGGTCTGCTTGGTCTTTTCGGAAATGCCTGTTGACTGGGTCCGTATATACTATATACTCCTTGTCGATCTACGATCTAATTCCACAAAAAGGCGAAACAACAAATTTTAGGCCTCCCTTCAGCGATTCTTACATTCATATTTAGCACAAGCATTCGCAAGAGGTGTCTGGAGACACTGGGAATTAGGCTGAACACCAAAAAAGTGAATGAAAACTTTGATACGTTGATGGCGATTGTGATACAGATTGAAATTGGAGCGGCCGCTGCTGCGCAGTTAAATAAATAAATCTGACTGTAAGCGCATAGTTATCAATGCGGGATCGAGAATTTACATTGCAGTCCTCTTAATACGATACTGCATACTATACTATATGCGGTATTCACGTGTTCAAATGCGGAAGCGCCTTCGAGGTACTGTATTCCTCGCTTTCGTATGGCCCTCTCTCACAATCAGTTCTATCTAATATTATCGGAAGACTGTTGATTGGGTGATGCTCTTTCCATGCTGGTCTACATCAAGTGTACGCTAATGGATTACAAGAACTCATAACGATTTCTACGTTAGTTCACACTAAATCGACCTTCTCAGTTCCCAAGTCCTTTAATTATTGACCACACTGCGATCTTCCAATTAGAACTTCCACTTCCTCGTTCATCTGCGATCAACGATTCCGTGGCTTTATACCGAAGCGTGCAATTAATTCGGAGTAGTGACACTTGACTGGGGATAAAATGCGATCATCTCTCGCGGAAGTTTCCCGAGGGCGCGCCGAAGTTGTACATGGAGTAATCCTCGCCACTCGCAAGGCTGACATCCTCGGGAGGAGCTGAAACAGTTGATTGAAGAGGAAAACAGTTGTCGATATTGTTTGTACGTTCAGCTCAGCAAATTGCAAAAAACATTTCTCGTAGCATTCAATCTCGTAGCTCGTAGCTCTGAAAGCATATATCTTTGCAAAAGCAAACAGACGCCTATCACTTCTTATTGGGCGCACAGTTATCTGCGGTATCTCTACCATGCAGGGACACGGGTCAGCCGTTAAAGAAGGAGTAGGAGCAAAGTTCCGTGTCCGTAAAACAGCTGGGGGCAAATGTGGCTAAAACCTTGTGTCTGCGTTTTAGTGCATTTTGTCCACTATTTCCACAGCTACTTGACGGACAAGGAACTTTGATCCTACTCTTTCTATAAGCGATCATATGGAAGTTACCCATGCTCCGTTGGCCCATGCGAACCATGAGGTCGCGCATCCTCTTGGGTGGAATCATCAGAGAGTGAGCTTCGACACATGGCTCAAGGAGAAGAAGGGCGAACAGGAGACAAAGTCCGAGTCTCATGCCTGCCAACTGACCGCGGGTCTCCCCCACTCGATATTAATACTGGATGAAGTCGTACAGTCATTGGAAAATAGTCGTGGGATATCTCTCGGTGTCGTGAGAGACATTGGTACAAAGGGAATGAGGACGGTGGGAAGTGATACTATCAAGTGCTTCGCTTTCGTCTGTTTTGACGCCATGGCATCGGTCGGAACGGATAGGAGAAAGCCTCGCTTTATTTACGGATACGGAAGTCCCATTGAGAAGCCGTTCACCCTGCAAATACGAACAGCAAAAAACAACAGCGGATAGCCCAATCTCGATGACTGCTACAGCCAATTTTTTGCATTTTTGGAGTGGAAAATTGGATATTGCCTGATTTTTTTCTAATATGGGGAGTATTAAGAGGGGCTAAGGTAAAAAATCGTTGTCCAATGGGAATGTCATGGTCCGCGGGAATGACATGGTCCCATGGGAATTACATGGTCCGTCCGGAATGACATGGTCCCAGGAATAACATGGTCCGGGAATTGCATGGTCCCTGAAATTACAAGGTCCACAAAAACTACATGGTAAGAGTGTAAATAAGGCAAATCCAGGGACTTTGTGACTTTTTACGGACCATGTCGTTCCCGGACCATGTAATTCCCGGACCATGTAATTCCCACGGACCATGTTATTCCCCGGACCATGACATTCCCGGGACCATGATATTCCCGGACCATGTCATTCCCATGGGACCATGACATTCCCATTGGACAACGATTTTTTACCTTAGCCCAATAGTCGTACCTCGTACTCAGAGGTAAGAACGCTTTCGAGTCAAGAGATAATCACGAGGAATCCTTTTAGACAGGCAAAAAGGAGCCCAGAGTAAGGTTTCATTTGGGTGCCACAAAACTCTCTAAAATGATTATTTTATCCATATTAAGCTCATTTTTGATATGTGATGAAAGTTAGCAGACGGAGAAAGCGGCCCTTCCAAGTCAGCATCTGGTGAAATCCAGGAAAAGCAGTCTTGATCTGAGTCCTGTCAGCTTCTTTCAGAATCATGTCGTACTGATCCCAAATTTGGGAGTTCTGAATGAATAAAGTGACAACCGGAAAATGAATGACCGTTTCTTTCAGCTGCGCAGTCGTGAACTCCTTATCTTTATGGCTTGCAATTTTTTCATTGTACCACGTAATGAACTTTTTCGCAGCCGTTCCAAGAGCATTGATTTTGAATTTGACTTCTCTGCGGTGGGTGAGTTCTTTTATTTGGTAGTCAAAGCATGCATGTGGGAGCTCGTTTGGATCGTCAAAAATCATTGCGACTTCCTTATCTATCCAATTTAGTCCAGCGAAATATTCAGCTCCTCCCGGAGCAAGTTTGAACAGGAATTCGATCTTCTTCAGCAGTTGCGACTTGAAGATGTCGCCTTCCGGATCGAACACCTTGAATGTTGATGGCAATTTCCGCCTTATTTCGGATCGAGCGACGTCCGAAAGAGCCTTGAGTTTTTTGGATCCTCGTAAGATCTGAAGAAGGAGATGAATGTGAGAAAATTTGCTTGCAACATTCCTGCAATCAGCTTTCCTTCTAACAATAAGACAAAAAACAGTAATACGACAAGGAAAGTTGAGTATGTTATTTAATGAAAACTTTTTATTCTAAGAATAGTGGTATGTATTTATGTCTCGTAAATGTGTTAAAATGATTAAAGAAGGGGTAGGAGGAAAGTTCCGGTCCGTAAAATAGCTGGGGCAATTGGGGACAAATATGGCAGAAAATTGACTACGGTAACACCACGGAGTTTGCAAATACACGCTGGAAAGATTTTCTATCAGTGGAATCAAACTAGTAACGTTCCACACCGCAGACATTCAATATCCCATTGCTCCATGGAATCGGGGAGAGCTGTCCAAGGCGCTAATCCGCCGCGCAGACTAGACTGCGCAAATCTACCGTATCTTATGGACGAGTTTTCGGAAAGCCATAACTCCTGGTAGAAAATAGTATGGCAGGAATGAGTGGTATGAAATTGCTCGTCACTATGAGCTACATCCGACAATGCCTCAATCTCAGTTTTGAAAGTTCCTCCTACTCCTTCTTTAATCGTTTGATACCTCCCTGCCCTGTAGGTCGGATATATTGTTCTCATCGAGAACGTAGAGGTTGGCCACGAAGTCCGTCACGAATGCTTTGGCTTCTTTTCCGAGCGACTCACGCACAGTCACCGTCGTTTTATGTACTCAATCAATTTCCTATACAGTGTTTCAGACATCCCTCTGATGAATAGCAGCTTCTGTAAAGGTACTCGGTAAAAGCATTCAATGGAATGGAAGAATTGGGGTCGAATCTGTATTGCGCAAAAAAAAAACTGCGCAATACAGTTTCATCTAGCGATTCTGTAATTTTACAGATATTTCTGTGGTAGGACGATGAGTTTATTAGGTTGATCGGAAAGTAACGGTACATAGTGTTTGGAATTTTATTTCTCTGATCCCTGATGGATCCAGGGCTCATGCGCGTGGGGTTAGCATGGGGTGTGAATGCCATGCATACGCCCTTTGCGGCTACTCAGTTGTGAGA
>JACMIG010004295.1:0-10495 GCA_014805385.1 Levipalatum texanum
TGGTGCAACGGAAATATCGATGCTTAGACCTCCGAAATCGGAAATTTCGTTCACTTAGCCGTGATCGCGAGAACTTCAGCTACAAAATGCTTTTTTCCCTTCCAGATTCGACCTTTCTATCGCAAGATATGAGGAGACGAAAAAGTGTCTCAATACTTTTGTGCGATACTGTACCTCATCGAACCCCATTTCATGACCCGTGTGATTCACCCGATCAAGGAAGGGGCCCCAGGAGGTAGATCAAAAGCGCACGCAGTCCGTCATTGATCTTATCCGGGCGTGGGAATTAGAACGCTTCGGTACAATACCTAGCAGACTATAAAAACAAAGTCGATGAGCGTGAACACCAAATCGTTCTTTCGACAGAAAATATATTACCTCGCCGAAGGAGTCATTTCCCGCACCGTCGCGGTGATTCCATGGGGACATTTTCTCCTCCAATCCGCGATTCACGGCTGCGAGATGCTCGAGTCCAGCATCTATCAGCTGCTCGTCCGTCACACCGACATTTGTGACCGCAGAAATTCCCCTGGGAATAGTTCGGTTAGAGCTATATTATCTTAAAATGATAGCGTTAATTAATTTGGATGGGAAATGGCTTAAAATCGCTCTAGCAGTCTGGGAAGAACAAAGAAATCCCATGACAATGAGAAGTGTCCTCTATCACAAAATGGCCACAACGGGATACCCCTCTGTCTTCATAGTTTCTATAGCAAAGGATAAAACTACTGACTCGTATTCCCGTGTGATACCCTTGTGTATGAAATTTTTCTGCCAAGATGAGGAGTCAATGGGGGTCATTCAAATGTTAAAGATCACAAAAAGTGTCCGCTTACCTTTGTTTGCACAATATATCGTGCGGCTCGAGCGTCCATTGGGCGCATCATCATGGTGAAATTTTGAACATGATGGATGCGGGCCGCGTAGGGGCCCTTGAAATGGCAAATACTATATTTATTATCTTGATTCTATGAGAAAGACAATATGAAGAAGAAGGGGAGGGGGTGAGGTCGCATAGGAAAGAGTTGAGAATGGAACGAGAGGAGGGAAATGATATGAAATCAGATAAAGTTTCGATTTAGGAGCTGTGGGAGGGAGGAGGTGCATGGAGCAGGCAGAGAAGGAAACGACAGTCTAAAACGGTAGGAGGGGGATGCGAGAGAGTGTGCGTTCGTAGAGACGGAGAGAAGAAGGGGTGGCGCGAAGGAGGCGCACAGGGCCCATTTCATCACCAATCAGACAAAGGAGTAGTGGAGAAGGAAGGGCAGGTGTGGAGAAATGGGCAAAGACAGCGGAGAAAATCGTGAATTAGACTTTCCTCACCCGGACCGGTCGAGAAAAGAAGCAGACAGCCAAGAAATCCCATTGTTTAGTTATCCTTGGCGTGGGATCGGACAGCATCATAACAGGAGTTGACGGATTCCATCAGCTTACCAAATTGTTACGAGTCTGATGGATGGGGCGCGGAAAAATTGTGTGCCATTGGACCAGTCTGTTCTAACAGGGAGGCCTTATTGTCCTTCCTCAGGCAGCTAAGGGAGGAGTTGGAGGCATTGCCCTTTAGTAGTTGTCATGTCTATTTGGCACGGTGCCAATACAAGATACAGTAGGATTTTTCAAATTGCCCGCCGTTGCTTGAAACAGGGGAGCCCAATTACTGTGTTTTTGTCGTTTTTCTGGCCGAAATTTAGACTTTTATACATAAAAATTTTGTTTTTCGTAAACCCAACGATGAGAAGCAGGTCATGGTATGGCTCGTTTGGGAAGTTGGAAAGTCGGTTTACCCCTCCTTTAAGTCTCCCCCCCTCACTATCACGTTCTCGGATCGTGCTGTTTGATACTATTGCATTGCAGTTGTTCAATATGAAGGCTTGTCTCTTGTATTGACTGTCGATACCCCAGCAGTGAACGAGAGAGCACGCAATATTAGAGACGGCAGAGAGACAAGGTCTTTCGAATCGTGCTATTTCACGGTCGTAAAACAGTTATGGCGGGAAAACCCGACAGATGCACCCCCCCCTTTCAGTTTATCCACTGTTTTACTATGCATGTTTTCAAAGCTGATCGGTGTATTCAACAATTAAAAGTATGATTTCTTCACCGATTAGTGAAGAAATCGACCCTATGAGTCCCCTTCGCCCCTGCCCTTCTTCTCTTCGTCTCTATGAACATACATGCTATCGTGCCCCAGAGCTCCATCCGCCGAGTTCAAATACTCTTTCCTTCTCTGACCGCCCCATTTACCTCCTTCCCTCCCACAGTTCCTAAAACGAAACCTCTGATTTTTCCGATTTAAATCCTTTCGATGACCAAAATTGCATATTTTAGCCTTCCCCGCCATCTCACTCGTCATATTGCTTTTCTTAATTTTTTTCCATTAGATCAGCTCCCGTCAATGAATAATCCAGATTTCTTGAACATTTTGCCCCACGATTTCGAGCAGACTTCTACGACTCAGCAGACATTTTACCATTTCCAGGGCCCCTACGCGGCCCGCATCCAAGATGGACAAGTTCAAGATGACGCTTCCAAGGTAGACGAGAAACCCCTATTGTTGTGAAGTTCGCTGACTCGCTGACAAACCGGAAGAGAACCTTCCGATCCTAGCCTCAGCCGTGAATTATGTGCCTACATCTTCTCAATGGTTTGTCTTATCAAGTTATTGGACATGAAAATAAAAATAACATTTTAATACTGTCTTATTAGGTATACAAAAATATTGTTGGGCTGTTTAGAATGCCTTGGATAATTATCTTCAGGCCAACGAAGGAAACCCCGGCAGCCGAGGAACGTTCTTGTGGTGAAGACAAACCACAATGCAGTCGGATAAAAGAATTCGTGAAGAGGATGACGAAGCTGCACTCGCCGCGAGCCGCCCGCGCACGATGAGGATAGCTACCCCAGGGTGAGACCGTCACCATCAATTGATGACGTAATCCCAGCACGATTTCGTTTAGTCATATCCCCTCTATCAAAGCACGCTCGTTGCCATCCAGATGTCTCAAACTGTGGAGACGACAAGCATATCATGCTTTGATGTGTGCCACTTCACCTAGTTAAACATTTCAGGAATTGGAAGCGACGGAGAGTAGCGAGGAACTGTTTAAGATAAATAACTTGCATCCGACGGCAAGCAATTCAGCGAGCCGCAGCAAGGACGACGGGAACGTTGGTTTTCGCGACTTGATGCTTGAGAACCATTTTTAGTTTTGCCCCGTATCCCTAAGGGGGCAAAGTGCGTCCTTTTAAAGGATAGTGATCTAGGAATACGTCTGCTGAGGGAGACAGCAAGGCATTTCGCTGCCGGCGTAACACAGAATGAATATTTTCGGTGCATTTTAATGTAGCCCCGAATTTGATACCAAAAGAATTTGATATCAAAAATCAGGCGTGAATATGATACCAAAAATCAGGCACTATTTTCGTAGTATTGTAGTGCTCTCATGAATTAGCGTGGATTTAAAATTTATTTAATTGACTGAGTACCAAACTGCGCCTCTCCACTGAGTCAATGTCGAAAAACGTTTCAGCACCACATGCGGATACACCGAGGGGAGAAGTATGTACTTCAAGTGCGAAGAGTGCGGAAAGGAGTTCACCACGGCGTGCTCTCTGAAGGTTACACTCCCTTCGCAATATCAACGAAACTTACTAAGATATCCCGATTTTTTTAAATTAAAAAAACAACTTAGGGCCGTTGGAGAACGCACATTGGAGAGAAGGTCCAGTGCCAGGAATGCCTCCAGGGTTTCTCGCGGACATCGGCTCTTACCGTATGTTAAATGAGTTACTCTCTCAAACGAAACTGAACGTGATTGCACAATCATTTGAGCACAAGTTCTGTCTTTTTTCACTAAACAAACTGCCGCCTTTCGAGACGTGAAATGACAAGTTGTCAGGTTTTGTTTTCCGTAAAAAGGATTAGAAATTTTTGGCATTTTGACATAAAAACGAGACCAATTTGGGATGATTGTTTTCCCAAAATATTATATAAATGCGGGCTAATTCTCTACGCCCCTACGATGGGCAAATGTTAAAAAAACGTTTCAGATCCACATTACTTCTCACACTGGAGAGAAGCTGTTCCAGTGTTTCGTTTGCGGAGAAGCATTCGTCTCCTTGTATTCCTTGAAGGTAAGTTACAATCATACTTTCACCTTCTTGGTATCCCGGATTTTTAAATCAAGAAACAGATGAGACCCATGTGAGAACTCGCACTGGGGAGAAGACTCATCAGTGCCAGGAGTGTCAATTCTATCAATTTCAGAAACATGTCAAAATCCACGTTCAGGAAGCAAGCAAACAGTAACCCGAAATACCGAAATACAAGAATTTTAATTCAACCCGTTAGCCCATTATAACTTTGACCTATTAGGTTGGAAACTAAGTTTCCGGCTATGCATTCTCTGTAATAACTTCCTAGTGTCATTAGCTTCCGCTACCACCGCTAGGCGATAGAGAGAGGAAGCAATACTGCACGCGACTATTATAGTGATTGGAGCCCATACGTGTTCCCCCTTCGATGGGAGTACATTTTAGAAACATATCAGTTTCCACCGTTTTCATATTCCGAACGGCAACTTGCTTATTTTTCTATGTAACCAAAAGGACCCCGGAATTTACAATTTCCTGACGATTGTGTGACCCCGGCATCCCCTTACCAGTTCCAAAATTTTTGGCTGAAGCAAGGAATTCTAACCAGGAAATTGTTGTTTCGAAGTGAACACGCTCCGTGCTCGTCTTTTGGAATCAAATCGAACGCCATAAAATCCACATCTGCAGGCTTTACTAACCACGCAACCCACCGTTACTGTTGAGGTCTCCCCTAAGCAAATGCAAAATATCATGGCTGATAACCCTAAGAAATGTCAAAAACTTCTTGAAGACTTCTTCCAGTGTTATGACTCGCACCCACTCCTAGCGAGGAAAATCAGAATTAGCTGACCACATTTTTCTGAACCGATTCCCTAATGCTATTTTATTCCCCAGTATTTGCTGCACCCGACACTAAATGGTCAAGCATCCAAGTCACTACATCCTGGGGAAACAAATAAATCGGCTAACCTGGTCAAATCTGACCTCGACGTCTTCTTCGCCTCCCATCTCTGGGGCTTCTATGAGGATAGGATTGGCAGGCTATCAGAGAAATGTCAGAAGACTAGGGGACCCATTAGTGCGTACCACGGTTCTTTGCGTGACTTCCCTAGTGAATAATGGCAGAAAGAAAATTCATGTCGAAAAAGCCGGAAACTTAGTTTCCAACCTGATATTAAATATATCCCCTAGATACTGTGACATTAAAAACCAAAGTTTTTCATGCCTCCATCTTCCATTCACTCTATTGTCTGTTTATTGTGTCACATCATCGAGAATATTCTGCTTCTCTTGACTACTTTATCTGATGCTCCGCAGACAGTTTCAAATAATTTTCGACTGTTGACGCAATTATTGGTATTTTCGCACAACAAGGATTATTATACGGAATAAATCATGAGTTAGGTGTTCAATCATGCAAAAGAAGAGGTTGGAACGGAGTTGATTCTTGATAAATTCCATCGATGTTACGCGGATATTTGAAAATCCAGATGCTGTCCTGCTTCTCCTCGTGCTTCTCTTCAGGCAGCTTCTGCTCGGGAAGTTCGGAGCATCTTCATTAGACCAGAGTAAACGCGGTCTCTTTAAATTGCTAACGGCCCTGCTGGCCGATTGACCTTTCTCTTGACACCGCTCTCCTTCGATTGAGAGGTAGTCCGAGCCCTGCTCCTCTATTTCGTTTATGGCAGATGTGCCAGAACTAACATCTGTTCTCAGAGAAGCCTGCATTCTGATGCCACGCTGATCCAAACAAAGATAGTGTTGATACCCGAGACATAAATAAACGCATCTGGCTGGCTAGTCAGATAGATGATATTGTCAAGCGCCCAAGCAATTTTAATTTCCCGTTCCGCGAAACTGTGTTTATGTACCTCCATATTTCCTTCTGTATCTCCGGAAGAACAATAGCTAAGAAGCTAAAATTTTGCATGCTAGTTGGACCAGGATTCCTACCGAAGCCTGCAAAGTTTCAACTTCGTAGCTCTTGTTGTTCCGGAGATACAGGAAGCTGGCATTTCGACTCCCGATCGTTAAGTTAGAATTGCTTGGGCACTTGACAATATCAGAGACTCGACTCAGCCACTGGCCAAGCTCCCTTGATCTCTTGCAAGACATCACTTCTAGGGAGAGTGAACATATAATCAGCGTAAGCCCTTCACACCGCCGAAACTCCTCGCCCTCCCCCTACTTTCCATCCCCCTCCTCGATCGGACAATATGCCCCCTAGGCCCCATTATCCCACTGAAATGCGCGCAGGGTTTTGATTGATCAAATCGATCGGTCAATCAAATCGATTAATCAAATCGGCAGTGCGATTATTTTTGTCATGAACCCCTACCTATTCATACTGTAGTTGGGGGGAAGGGGGAGGGCGGGAGTCGGGAGAGGAGGCAGGGATGGCCGGGAGTCTGTCCCGGTGAGAGGGGGCATCAGCAGTCTTCCTTTAAGAAGGAGTAGGAGCAACTTTTTTGGCACCGTGCCAACCACAGTGGAGTGCATTTGCCCATACGTCTATGTATTGAAATTCAGGCATTTCAATACCTAGACGTATGGGGAAAGTGCACTCTCACTGTGGCTACAAAATTGCTCCCACTCCTTCTTTAATGGATATGATGCCCTTTAGAACCTGATTAGATCATTTGTTTTCATCGTGGCTACACGCGTCTTTTCCTCCTCCATATCTTCTGCACGTAGAATTTCTACGAGATACACGGTCTTATTCGTGATTTCGGTCAAGTTCGCCACTGAATATCCGGGGGAGAGGGTGGACTCGATAACCAAAGTTCGAGTTCCCCTGCCTCGTGGAGTATCTAACTAGGGAGGCTTTTTGGATCCGAGGGCAGGGAAAGCGATGGGTCTCGCGTCTGCGCGGAGAGGAGAGATTGAGACCTGTGGCACCGAGGACAGGGCAGTCTCTGATGATGCAATGGCATATGGCCACAGGGTCATTGCCGAGCTTCGATCCTTGCTACTGTAACTTCAGGTTGCTGTTCCTGTGTATTCACACTGTCTTACGTCTTAGAACACGTGTTCTCAGCGTCTTAGAACACGCTCAAGAACACATGTTCTCAGAACACTTGTTCTCAGCCTTAGAACACGTGTTCTCAGCGTCTTAGAACACGCTCAAGAACACGTGTTCTCAGAACACTTGTTCTCAGCCTTAGAACACGTGTTCTCAGCGTCTTAGAACACGCTCAAGAACACTTGTTCTCAGCCTTAGAACACGTGTTCTCAGCGTCTTGGAACACGCTCAAGAACACATGTTCCCAGAACACTTGTTCTCAGCCTTAGAACACGTTTTCTCAGCGTCTTAGAACACGCACAAGAACACGTGATCTCAGAACACTTGTTCTCAGCCTTAGAACACGTGTTCTCAGCGTCTTAGAACACGCTCAAGAATACGTGTTCTCAGAACACTTGTTCTCAGCCTTAGAACACGTGTTCTCAGCGTCTTAGAACACGCTCAAGAACACGTGTTCTCAGAACACTTGTTCTAAGCCTTAGAACACGTGTTCTCAGCGTCTTAGAACACGCTCAAGAACACGTGTTCTCAGAACACTTCGTCTTAGAACACGCTGAGAACACCATTTGACCTTACCTTTTGAATATTCTGCATCTTACAATTAGATCCCGTTTATGCCATCTTGTCACTCATAATAGCGGTCATTGGGGGTCGGGAGTCGGGTAAGGGACAAAATCAGCAGGTTTCATTGCCCCGATACCCTTCAGTTTTAATCTACCCTTTCTATTTTTCAGCAGGTTACACATGTCAGCTGTCGTCTGCGACCCCGACCTCAGTGATTGGAGGAGCAGCGATGAGGAAAAACGGCGCCGTCCCTCACGATGTACAATTTCCTATTGCCTGGATCCCTCTTTTTCTTATGGCGGAAATTCGTTTTTCGGTAATTGAATCGGCAGTGTGATTAATTTTGTCTTAAACCCCCTAACCATTCATACTGTAGGGGATTGAAGGGGGGAGAGCAGTAGCCAGGAGAGGGAGGAGGGGAAGCCGGGAGTCCGGGAGGGGGCAGGGAGTCCGGGGAGGACGGGGGACGTGGGCTGGGAGTCGAGGGAGGGGGGTTGGCCGGCCGCGAAACCGAACAGTCCGCTCGAAGAGACAAAGTGGGCAGTCACAATGGAATGGCATTTGAGGAGTTCGCTTTATCACGGCCACTGGACACTCTGGGAAGTGAAAGCAACTGATGGGCAATGTTGATAGAAATGCGCAATCAGTGGGAGAATCGACTTCTCCCGCAGGGCAGAATCATCTTCTCGAGCAGCAACGAACGATCGACGCAATTCCCCCTTCATTCCCATTCGTACCTTGCTGGGACGACTTCAGCTTGTTATTCCTTGCTAATCACTCTCTGGTAACTCTTTTCCCTTTTTGAGCCTCAATGTTGTGTAATTCCCAATGAACGAAACATCATATTATTCCGTTCGTCAATAACGATACCTCTTAGTAAGCTGGAGCTCTTCAGCCGTCATTTAGAGCTGATTGAAACCGGTTTCGCTGTATGTCTTCAATGCAGGAATATAAAATCATAATATTTATTGCGAAACATACGAAGCTTCGGAAGCTCTTGTAGGTCTTGTTAAGAACCACCGGATCGGTGATGACTCTGAAATGGTAACTTGTAGTGGATGAGGAAAAAGCGATTACCAGGCAATAGCACCGTCCACGATTTCCGACGCACGTTCGAAGATGTTGGAGACGGGAACGGTGACCGTGAGATGCATCTTGCCAATGAATGGCTCCTGAACAACCCACCATGATTATGTTTCTCCCGCATAGCATTACCTTATTCAAGCACTTACTGATAGCTACATCGATAACATCAATCTTCACTCGAAAATTGGCCAGAGGGCCCAGATCGATCAAGCTGACTCTCCTCCTTGAGCTTAAAAACTCACGTTTTAGGCATATTTCTCTTACGTCGTCAATCTCAAAAAGGTAGAATACCCCAATCCCACATCATCGTTGGAATGTTGTGCCTGAAATGATTCAAATGTGATAGAAACAGTGTCGAAATGAGGGGTAATACTCACCAGAGGCACGCCAGAATCATCTTCTTCATGAACGTGTTGTCCTTACATTAGTGGGATGGAAATGAAAATTTATTTTCTTTCCAGTAAGCGCGGACCTCAACTGTAAAGGAATGATTGGTGCTCCGCTTTAAAGTTGTGAAGATTAGCGAAAAAAAAGATTAGCCATTGTGGTGGTTCAAGTTGTTCCCTTTCGCACTGATGATCTTCGTATTTTGCTGTTTTTCTCTCGCACGGTATCTGGATAAAATGAAGAAGAATAAGACTGTCAACCTTTCAAGCAGTCTTTAGACCACCACAATATCATTCAATGATCATTTTTATTATCGCACAATTTTGAAAACGCTTCAGAAAAGACTAATCATATTTTTTGATTTTTTTGGATTAGCTATGAACTTACGGGGATTACAATAACGCCAACGTCCCTCCTCTTTATGCGGGCGATTTGCATGACTGCGTCCGCGGTAGCGAGGCCAAACGTTGGGATGACTGAACGAGATCTATATCGATCAAGAAGTGTTCGGAAGCTGTGTTGTTCAGCAGGGAACAGACCATCAGAATTTCGCTCACAAAACGTTTTCGCTTGCCTTTTTGCAGTGTACTTATATCATGCGGCTCGGTCGTCCATTTGAAGCGTCATCATGGTGTGAACATGTACATCTTGTATGCGGGCCGCGTAGGGGCCCTGGAAATGGCAAAACTACACCAGTCACTTGATTTTACGAAATGAGAATAAACTGAACAAGCGAACTCGTATAATCATTGACATGATACCCATGTATCTGATGCGCCCGCAAACCGAAAAAAACAACGTGAAAGGAAAGGTAGCCGGCGGAAAAGGCATGCAAGGAAAGAGGCACGAGTGGGAGGAGAGGAAGGGGAATGGAAGGATACGTTAGTCATTGCACTATCGAAAGAATACTGCACCGAAATATGCAATGTTCGCCATCGAACACGGCGGGCTGAACTCTGGAGCACGAGAGAGTGTCTCATTCGAAGAGACGCAGAAGAGTACAATCTCAGCGAATGGACAAAGGAGAGAGAGCACCCTTTACTGTTGGGTTCACTTCACCACCTGAGACAATAAGATCGATTTTTCCTCCATGGTCTTCTCTCCTGCTTGATGGTAAAGTCACATATCTGGGGGAGCATATCTCTCCCTCATGAAAGGGACCAGACAGCCAAGCAATCCCCTTATTAAGTCTTACTTGGCGATGTTGTCGGTCAACGTCGTAACAGGAGTGGGCGGTTCCTCCAGCTTATCAAATTGTTTGTTGGAGGGCGCGCCCAAAACGTCTGTTTAACCAGTCCTTGTCCGCCATCAGGCTGTGAAGGGAGGAATGGAAGGGGGGGG
>JACMIG010004296.1:0-10492 GCA_014805385.1 Levipalatum texanum
CCACTCCATCAAGAATCTAATGAGAGACCTTCTGGGGAGCCGGATTCATTGAATAATAAGCCTACTTTCAATTTCTGTCAGCCTGACATCCGTAAAATACCGTTTTCAAACTCTATGTTAGAATTTTTTCTTCAAGACACTGTTGCCGATCATCTGAAGTCGTGATGTATCTAGATTTTCTGATGCATGAAACTCATCATCGAAATAGATCCGAAAATAAAGTTATTCATTGTTCTTGACTTGGAATGTTTCAAATTCTTAAGTAATCTGCGAATTTTTACAGTCCGTAAAATTCTACGAAATAATCCAAGTGTGCCTAGGGTCATAATGCATCGCACTTATTTTGCAGATGAAGTGTTTATCCGATGAATGTTTTGTTTCGTTATGCTTCACTCACTTAATTCCCTGCAGCATTTGTGTTCAGAATTTAGTATATGGAGTTTTTGTTCCAATAAAATCTTCAAACTCCATCTTCCAGCTATAAAGAAGAATGTACACATTCTTCTCGCAGAGCCCTCTTTATTGTCAAGAGCCCAAGCAATTCTAATTTCCCATTCCGCGACACTGTGTTTATCTCATAGTCCCCTTCTGTATCTCCGGATCAAAAAGGGCTACGAAGCTGAAATTTTGCATGCCAGTTGGACCTGGATTCTAACCGAAGCCTGCAAAATTTTAGCAACAAACTCTTTGATAACGCAGAGATACAGGAACCTGACGTTATGCCTCCCGATCGATAATTTAGAATTGCTTGGGCACTTGACAATACTCTCCCTGTACATTCCTCCTTTGTAGCTTTTCAACTGCTCATTGTAAATCTAAATCTCGCTCGACTACCGAGCAGCTAACGCCTCCACCCCAGGTTGGGGCAATTGGTGGAGCTCTTTCCCTCGGGTCCGAGGATCGGCGGTTCGATCCACCCCTCTAGGAACGACCTAGATGTCCATCCCTTTCAGGAGGACATCTAGGTCGTTCCTAAGGATAGCGGCGTCGAGGTCTTCATCGGTTGGAAGAAGGAGGAAGAGGGCCACTCCATTAAAGGAGGGGTTTGGGGACCATCGGTGTCGAATTTTGGCAGCTTTCCAACAGAGCAAATTTACTAATTAATCACTGACAGACAACAGTGACACAACTCATAGTGCACATGGTGAGAGATCTGAGGATTTGGAAAGCTGCCAGTATTGTAGCAGGTGCGAAATTTGAATTTCGCGCCGTCTCTGTTTCTCAGGGAACGCTTTCTGAACGCTGTATCTAACCATAGAAACATCCAAATTCTTAGTGTCATATACCATTCGATAGGGTTTTTCAAACTCTACCACCAGAACATAGTCACTTATGAGACTCGGAAGGTCCCCGAACCCCTCCTTTAATAGTCTCGTGAGAAGAGACCTTCTCCGGAGCGGGTTATATTCATTGAATAATAAACTTACCTTCGTCCCTGTCAGCCGCATATTCGTAATGCATGGCTACTGTCTGTTGCGTTCGATGAGATTGTTTATTTCAACCAGCTTCCGTCAATTATCATTTGAAGTTGAAATCAATCTAGTTTTGTAAGTCGTGAAACTTATCACGAAATACAATCAAAAGCAAAGCACTTCACCGCTCGTGATCTTGAATTGTTTGAACTCACTTATCGGCCCTGCCCTAACTGTGTGGCACAGGCTTTGGTACAGTTCGTAAATTCGCTGCCATGGGATTGGTAGGTCTGAGGTCCGATCCCTCACCACGAGTAGATCGAAATCCAAAGCAAGATGGAAGTGGCGAAGGGGTGGTTGTCTATGATCAGAAGCTGAAGAGGGCCACTCCATCCAGAGTTTGGGGGAGTTGGAGGATGTTCACTGAACAATGAGCAAAACTTATCATCTCTGAAAGTTGAAAACACAGCAGCTATTGTTTATGAATAAAGCGGAAAACCTATACCTAGGGACCGCAAGTGATTTCCTAAATGTTCTCGGATGATTTCGAAAACTACACCATTGGAAAGAGGAAAAAATTCTAAGAAACTTTTGTTCTTGGGTCAAAACGATTGCTCAACCCTCCTCAGAGATACAGCTCCTCAAAGTACGAATTGCTTTCCGCGGCGGAGGCGGCGCGAAGTGGGCTTTTCGACCGCTTTGATGGCCTATATCTTTGCGTAGAATCGAGCAATCGTTTTTATCCAAAAACAAACGTTTCTTAGAATTTCGTCCTCTTTACAATGATGTAACTTTCGTAGCCTTTTCGGAAGTTTTAAAATTCAGGACATTCTTTGCTCGCACTTCGCACCTTTAGATCGCTTATAACTCTGCTTACAGAGGACTCCTCTCGGCCATCCAAATACCGTATTTCTTAGAATTTTTTCCTCTTTCCAATGGTGTAATTTTCGTAGCCTGTTTCGCAGGTGCTTTCGCAGGAGATCGAGGACATGCCTCGCTCACACTTCGCACCTTTAGATCGCTTATAACTCTGCGTAGAATGGACTCCTCTCGGCCATCCAAAAATCTTATTTCTTGGAATTTTTTCCTCTTTCCAACGATGCATAATCCATAGCCCTTTTCGAAAGCGTTCATGAGGAGGACATCGCACTTTGCACCTTGTAAACGCGTTTTACAAAAAAACGAAACATCGGAATTTTTTAAAAATTTTTTTCTAAAAATATGTAACTAATGGAAGAAACAAAATCCAGAAGATGGAAGAGGGGCACCTCCTCATTTTCGAGATATGGCCAAAAATCAAGAATTTGAAAACACCTAATTATTTGAAAAATCATATTTAATTTTCTATTTAACGAAATTCGTTCAAATTTGGTTTGTTTACTGTTTGGAGGTTACTTCAGCCTAGAAAAATATCAAACTTGGCATATCTTCTCGCATTTGCATTCTACAGGCTTGCGAACTTCCCATCTAAGATCGATCGTAGCAAAAAACGGAACATGTCGATTTGGCTGATTTTTTGTGGATTTATGTTTTAGAGCATGGCAAACAAGAATATAACATTTTCAAAGAGGGGCACTTACTCTATCACCAAGAACTCGATTTTGTGTTTTCCGTTCGGGACCTTCTCGCGGGTACCCGGATACGGTAGTATTCGCACCTTGTAGAGCGTGGTCGATTTACTAAGATCCATACATCAACTGAATCTCGAACGTGTACTGGGGTCGAGCAATAATCGGCGCCCGTTTGATCTACCAGTTGCCCGCGCCGAGATACGCTGGAGCAGGCTGGGCCCACCCACTTTCTACCCACATAAAGCGAAGTACACTTACAGTTGTAATGCTGCTCAATAGGAATGAGTTTTCGAAAATAATATTGTCAGCCCGTGGGTTCTGCACAATATTCGTCCACCCTCCGCAATCAACTTTCTGGGTCAACGAGCAGTATTTTCTGCTCAAGTCCCTTCCACGCAGGCGATCAGAGGCTTCCTGATTAAGCGATGCAAGCAATGTCCCCCCATTCCCCTCTCTGGAATGTATAATCAGATCTCCTGCATGAGCCAATTATAATTAGAGCCGGAAAGAAGTCTTACAGGGAATCGACGGAGCTGGGAGGAAATGAATATCATTCTTGCCGTGCACAAATACTGTTTGTAGCGTTATTATTGTCTAGAACCCACGATTGGCACATATAGTTTTAGCGAATTTACTGTGTTTATCGATCTATTGCGCGGAACTCGCAGTTCACCGTCTGTAGATCAAATGGGCTTACAATTAGCACGACAGATTCGATTAAATTAGTGTTCCTCTTGGATTTCCTGGCGAGATGCGAATAGTTTTGCCCAAATTGTATCGTTCAGCAAAATATTACGAGCAGATATGTGTAGATTACGACTTATCGAAACGTTTCTCGTATCTCCTCCATTGCCGGAATATTAGACGAGAGTTAAATGATGCGACAAACGTTAAAGAAGGACTAGGAATAACTTTCAAAAAGCCCGACAAATCAATACGTATGACTACAGAATCTGTCTGGAACGATGCACTTTCGCTCGACGTTTCCCAATTTCCGTAATCTAGTGTCTTAATGGTCTTATTGTTAGTCTAATCTTCCCAGCCCATCATTTAAACAATTTTGTGCATCTTGTGTTAGCTCATTTTTGGTTGCACCGAGTGTTACCAAACCTTTTACCGTTGCTCCGACAGTCATCACAATGTATGAATTTGTGGTTGAACAAAAGAAGTCTCTTCGATCGGAGATTCTTATAAATATGTGCCTATCACCGCTTATCGAAACGTATCTCGTATCTCGCCCATTGCAGGAATGTCTTCCTCCGCCGTCGAGCAGTCTCAGCCACTCAGCGAAGACAATACTGAGATCATCAACACGTCTTGTTCCTGCTCGAGGAGGCTCGTGATTCTGGTTCGTTTCAAACAAAGATCGTGCTGTGATATAAACACAGTAACTATTCGGTGCCGACTTAGGAAATTCAAATATTATATTTTTCCGATCTATCTCTGCCTCGGTCGATTGATGCTAAAACCACGACATGATTTACCGCATCGTTTTTGTGTTTATCGAATAAGAGTAAAAGTATCTGACTACAGTTGAATCTATTTCCATGCCGACAGGTTTTCATGTGATCTCGAAACGGACCATATTCTGTCTCGAGACCATTTCGAGGAAACGAAAATGAGAACTTTTCCCAGCGGAACATTCTTACTTCCTGAGAACTTTAAAAGCTTCATACTTATGTGGTCTCAGTTATATGAAGTGGCTGGGTTGTGGTCTATGAAGGATTCCTTGGCTTGATGAAAAACATTCTTTATTGGTTCACGATAGAGAAAGGTTAGGCAAACAGTGCCGAAAGAGTTGTCCGTTTTCAGTTGGTACATAGTTTACAACGCTTAATTCGGTTCGAACTTGGGATGTTGGGACCTCTGCTACATCTATGTAGATAAACTCTCCCACTTGAACTGAATTTCAAGTTACGATTTCAACTTTTGAAATGCGTTTCGGTCCCAAGCTAAAAGGAATTGCTTCTGCCCCACATAATAAGTGCCAGAACGAGGATACCATAAAAGCGGAAGTATGGTCAATGTGGGTTGCAAATCAGCTCTCATTGTGTACTACACTATAGTTTGAGCTAGAAGTTCCTATCCCATTAAAGTCAAAAACAATTTGTTTCCGACATCCTTTTCGACATCCTTTTATCCTTTTATCCTTTTTCAACTGCCAACGCTGACATTTCTTATATTTCTCCGCGATCCAAATAAGACTATTACCAGCGTATTTCGCTACATTGTCAGCAAATCTCCAGAAAGTGACGCCGGCACTCAAAATATCTTTTTATTGTGGTGCTCGTGGTCGGTACGCAGTGCTTATGCCACTTCTCTAGAATGAACGTGAGAAACCACTTGATTCATTTCGTCGAAAACGTGAGTTTACAAGTCCAGAAGCTGTTCGTGTTCTTTTCTCACGCAGTCTGAATATATCAGAGAATATTGAGTGTCTTATTGTCGGACGACATCTTAGCGATAGGACTCCGAACGTGGGTTGGTCTTCAATTGTTCGCTCTGTGTATTTTGGCTCCGATTTCGAGATGTTCTGGCCGGCAGGGGGAAATGGCTGAAAAACAAGAAGGTAATCACAGAGGGTCTTCGTGAAAGACACTCACATGACATCACGACTGGCATTGTTTGTAGTCCTCTTCTCCTCTCCTCCAATCCTTCTCTTCACCAGTCTTCTCCATCTCTTCCTCTTCTCTTCCTCTCCCCTCTCCTCTTCCCTGGTCCTTATTTGTCATCCCCTTTTTCTCCAGTTATGAATTGCGCCTTGTTTTCTACGCTTGAGAAAACTACGGTAATTTCCCGTATATCTCCAGGCCTAGAAGGACTGTGAATATCTTTCGATTTGAATGTGTGTTTCATCCTATCTTTAAAAAGTGAAAAAATATCGAATGTTAATCGACGCCAATTTGCGAAGTGACAACATTGCATTTATTTTATACCAAAAACTATTTTTTGTTTTCATACGGTGGAGGTGGAACTCTCCATTGTCGTCGGTGAAATATAGTCTATATATTATATAGAACGTAGAACTTTACCAATCAATAAATATAAATTGTTTCCGCAATCGACAATTTATATAATCGTAATTTTTGCAGAACTAGTTATCCACGGTAGAAATAAGCGGTCTTTCCAGATGGTCGTCTGCCCTTTCGTCCTCATCGGCGCGCTGTTATCCGTGGCAGCGTGAGTATTTTTTATTTGTGACATTTCCCCCCTCTCCCACCTTCCCCACTACCTCATCCCCCAACCCTTTTGTCTAGCGCCAAATCGAGCCGCAAATCAGTGCGTTTCAGAGCGAATCTGGTCATAAAAACGGTTGATCCCATTGTACCGATGGAATGCACCTTGATTTGGTAATTGGCTATACTCATTAAATATCCCCCTTTCATTTCCTCTTCTTTCCACACTCACGACCGATCCTTGATCGGCCAAAGATTAACGGCCGAACCACCAATGTAATTTGTGGCGTCATTAGAGGAAATGAGTGGTTGTTGTGAAGGTATCTGATTTTGGCTCATATTCCATTTTCAATGGAATAGAAGAAAATCAGTTGAACCGCATGGAAACGTTTGATTTAATGGCTACATGAACATTAGGGTTGGTAAAAACGGTCTGGTTTTGTTTTTTTTGCACTCCAGAGGCTGTAGTTTGGTGCTGCATCCTGAAGGGAGCAATGTGCGGATCTCAGGTGCCGTCTCCTCTCCTCTTCCTCGGACGGCCGCGACTACTGCCTGCAGTACCTCGAGCTCAGCTCGCGCAACCCGCAGCAGAAGGACGAACTGCGGGAGTGCATGGAAGACAATGGTATTTGATGTAAATGGGAATACGACGTTGCGGAATTTAAAGGAGGGGTTCGGGGACCTTCAGTGTCGAAATTTGGCAGCTTGCCAACGGAACAAATTGATTAATAAACCACTGATAGATAACAATGATAGAAGTTAGTGCACAGGGCGCGAGATCTGAGGATTTGGCAAGCTGCCAATATGATGCCAGGTGCGAAATTTGAATTTCGCGCCGTCCCTGTTCGTCAGGCCCGGCGTTCTAAACGCTCTATCTCACCATAGAAACATTTAAATGCTTAGTGAGATACACCATTCGAATGGATTTTTCAAGCTCTACAACCTCAACATAGTCACTAGTGTTGGCAGAATTCATCTTCATCTCATCTTCATCTTGTCTGGGATGAAGATGAGATGAAGATTAATGTCGGTGTCTCTTCATTTGTCTGGTCTCTAGCAGATGAGAAGCAAGACAAAATAAACAAATTGAGAGACTCCAGACATTTGGGATGAATTCTGCCAACACTAATAGTCACGTACGAGACTCAGAAGGTCCCCGAACCATTCCTTTAAGAGAGGCGCTAAAGAAAAAGTGTGGTTGCTTACAACCAAAAGAGAGATAACGCAAAAAAACGAAAACAACTCATCATTGTGTCAGAGGCGCAGGTTTCTACAAATATCTGCGTCTTTCGTTTTACGTTATCTATCATAGTGGTCTTACAACGACAATTTTTATTCTTTATGCGCCTCTCTTATATCCAGCAGTACAATAAACAACCTCAACAGTCCCTGCTTTTGACATCTACGCTGTCGAATGGCGCATTATGTTTCAGAAGTATTCCAAGTCTATGGAATTATGGCTAGATCAATCATTGGTTGACAATGCATTTTACTCTAACCAATCACGATCCAAATGATTATTTGTGGCACGTCGCGAACGTAATGCTTCATTGCATCTGTCCAAATGGATGACGAGATCATCGAGTCTTCAAAGGAGAGTTGTTCTGATCTCCGAAATTATCCATTTGCATATTACACTCGCGGACAAAAGTATTTGGGCACTTTTTGATGGCTACATAACTTTTGCCTGCCTCGATGAATTCAAGTCGGGTAAAAAGCATGAGGTAGATCAACTCAAGGCCTACAAGTCTGACATTTGCCAGGAGTCCCAATAACGTCTGGCTGCTATTGATCGATTTTTCTAAAATGCAACTTTTCTCGACTTTTTCATTTTTACCCCCCACCCAGGAATCGAATCGGCTTAAAAAACCAAAAATCCTACTTTCACAGCAGACTCATGGGAACATGCATGCACGATGCCAGGTGCGGGAAAAAATTCCTGTATTTGTATCAGGAGCTCAAAAATTGTCACTCATTTTCGTTTAAATTCGATATTAAATGGCCGATACATCGAATCGCAGTCAACAGGGTATCAAAATTATTCACTTTAGGGGGTGTTTATTTTCCGACACAAAAAAGTTTCACATTGGGCACTATGACGAAATTCGCTTTCCTCTGTAACCTCATTTTGGTGATGCCCCAAAATCGTGGAAACATATGGACAAAATCTGCCTACTATGCCAAACTTGCCCACGACATCGCAGGAGCAAGCCTGCCAATTTTCAACATTTTAGCTCATTCTGCACGGAAGATACAGATAGTTTTGTGAGGCATCTTACGCGTCCGGATCGACAATCATATTCAAACGTTGACC
This sequence comes from Levipalatum texanum, assembly GCA_014805385.1. Taxonomy (NCBI): domain Eukaryota; kingdom Metazoa; phylum Nematoda; class Chromadorea; order Rhabditida; family Diplogasteridae; genus Levipalatum; species Levipalatum texanum. Next base: position 8,474 of record JACMIG010004296.1, read on the forward strand.
ACAAACGTGCCCTTAACATGCCTGAATTAAGCTGGAAATGGCCTACAATGAACTAACTTCACTTATAATTTCATAAAATTTCACCAGCATTACTCTACCATATAATTTTGGATAGCATGCATTGGCGAGCTGCCGATCCGGACGAGTCAGATGCCTCACAAAACTATCTGTATCTTCCGTGCAGAATGAGCTAAAATGTTGAAAATTGGCAGGCTTGCGATGTCGTGGGCAAGTTTGGCATAGTAGGCACATTTTGTCCATATGTTTCCACGATTTTGGGGCATCACCAAAATGAGGTTACAGAGGAAAGCGAATTTCGTCATAGTGCTCAATGTGAAACTTTTTTGTGTCGGAAAATAAACACCCCCTAAAGTGAATAATTTTGATACCTTGTTTACTGCGATTCGATGTATCGGCCATTTAATATCGAATTTAAACGAAAATGAGTGACAATTTTTGAGCTCCTGATACAAATACAGGAATTTTTTCCCGCACCTGGCATCGTGCATGCATGTTCCCATGAGTCTGCTGTGTAAGTAGGATTTTTGGTTTTTTAAGCCGATTCGATTCCTGGGTGGGGGGTAAAAATGAAAAAGTCGAGAAAAGTTGCATTTTAGAAAAATCGATCAATAGCAGCCAGACGTTATTGGGACTCCTGGCAAATGTCAGACTTGTAGGCCTTGAGTTGATCTACCTCATGCTTTTTACCCGACTTGAATTCATCGAGGCAGTCAAAAGTTATGTAGCCATCAAATAGTGCCCAAATACTTTTGTCCGCGAGTGTATGTTTCATACGTTTTTTTAACTGTTATGAATTCCCTAAAAACGTGATCCCAACTTGCCGTGAAATTTAAACCCATTCATTGTCCCATGTTCGAAACAATTCGTATTTCACACTCGTCTTGTTCCGGAAATTGGCACGTACCCAAATGTTTCAATGTCGATCAACACTTGCGAAACTATTGTCAAGAACCCACGACGTGAACAAAAAACTATTTTCAAATCAAATGAGTTTGTAAAGACATACATATTTACATCGTTGTGGTTCTTGGTAATAATATTGGCGGTATCCGAGCTCTGTAACAATCCTATCCTATTGCCCATTAGGTTCCAGAAGTTTCCCAAGTCTAAAGGAGCTTGTTCTTCTTTAGAAATATCATTTTTCAAACTATCAAGGCTAAAAAGAGGGTTAGCAGTGTTTTCCTTACAGACTGCTTCGCCTCCCAGCTCGACTCTGGCCGCGTCTGCCGCACGATGGCCGCTGTCGAGATGAGGGTCGACAAGCGATTACGACACGGAGATTTGGACACCTGGTCAGCCAAGATGTATAGCATTTCAAGCACTTTAAAGAAGGTCTGGCAGCCACATTGCCACTCTTAAGTGCATTTGCCCATACGTCGACTAGGAAATTTCGCATTCGAATACGTATGGAAAAATGCACTCGCATTAAAAGTTACAATTTACCCAACTATTAACAAACTGCAACGTCTGTCTGTCTCTCTGTCAGTGAGTCTGTGTGTCGTAAGACGCTTCACATTTCTATAGGATCCGGCCACTTTGAGCCTCCTGGACCTTGACCTACCCCCCTAAGTCGACCTCGCGAAGACGATTCCGCATATTGCCGAGGTCCGTAGATCCCGGAAAATGGCACTTTCCGGAACCGGATTTTACAGAATCTTACAAATCGGCCCAAATTGGGTGTCAATCGACTCGGCACGATGTGGCGAGAATCATAAAAATGTTTTTAACGTGTTTTGACAAGTTTTGACAGGTTTTGACGTGTCCGAACATGTTTTTAGTGTCCGGACCAAAAGTACTCAAATCGCACCCAAACTTCACAGGAACATGTTAAAACATGTTTTTGACCCCTAAAAACGTGTCAAAACACGTAAAAACATGAATTTTCCAAAAAGACTCAAAATGTTCGCAAATTTCAAAGGAACATTTCTGAACATGTTTTTGACACGTAGTTTAACATTGTGGGCGCGAGGCGCCCATCACCGTCTACTATAATGCGCG
>JACMIG010004298.1:0-10491 GCA_014805385.1 Levipalatum texanum
GATCATTACGCTGCTTACCGCGAAGGTAGTTCGCGCGTCGCCTCCGCATAACTATAATACCGGACAATACATATAATCTAAGAAAACTGCTACAGTAACCCACTGTGGCACATTTTTGGGCATATTGTGGGAGCTCAACGTCAGCTTTCTAGCGAGCATAAAAACTCTCAAATCGGTCAAGAGGGTGCTGAGTTACGGCAAAATAGTACTTCGACTTCCTAAGATAGCGAAAGTACAGTGTCTTTGAACATGTGCAGCTAGGGCACCGGTGATCGAAATGGGCCATACTATATTTTTTCAACTTGCCAGCACTTGAGGTACTTATAACAAGAATATGAACCGAACCGGAAAAGAAAAGGCTTCCAGGGCCGCTATTCGGCGAATCTAGTCGATCCCTACGCGGACGGACTCGTAATCACTGCGCCGAAATCAACACGGTGTTGTTCGGCATCAATCCTCCTGTTCTGAATCCCTTTCTTTACGATGTATGTATTTTGTTACTCCGTACAGAAGGAGAATGCATGAGGACCCTAATAAAGAAACCTTGAGGTTCTTCAATTCCTTTGCTACCACTTCTACAGCTCGCGTAATTATATCATTTCTCCGTGCCTATTTTAACTGTACGTGCAATATTTTTCCCACAGCAAAAATTCCCGTCTTCTAAACAAGCCTAGCACAGACAGATACAAGAAGTTTAATTTATATTTATCCGCGAACAGAAGTAGCGCCTACACAGACACTTTCGTCCGAAGCGATTGTCGTCCAGACTGTTGATGATCAAGGTGCAAAATCTTGGACGACCCTGAAACTTGGGTGAAAAGTGATCGAGAACAACAGAGAGAGTAAAAGAAGAACATCACACAGCAGTGGGGGTAAAGGGACACCACGGGGACGCTGTATCTATCGCATTAGCACCTCAATGTGCTCCCCTCTCACTTGCAGCTCGTCACACTTGTTATCCGCTTGTTCGAAACGCCCACCGTTTTCCATTGATCCATACTGGCTCATAAACTGCCGATCTATCTTCTACCAGTCAAAGCCCACTCAATGTCGACGGAGTGGCATAAAATTAAAGTCACTTGTACTCAGCGCTCTTGCACTCTTGGCTTTGAGGAATATATTTTGCGGAATATTTCATTCCCATGCGCTTACTCTTCTGGACATTGAGCGATCGCCTAGCTCGTTGACCATTTTGGATGTTGTCCTCGTAACATAACACCCACTGTCTGATATAGACCAGCGTCCTATCACGGAAGCGCCAAAGTGTTGATGGAGTAGTGTACACTCTCCCTTTCACGTGATCAATTTGTTCTCACTGCAGACAGGGACGCCGTGAAGGAGCAAGGACGTTCCCTTCGGTTGAGCAGACGCTTCCGAGCTACGGCGCCATGGAAAAGGTGAGCGAACGGTCAAGGGCAAATCGACGTAGAGACGATTCGCGTTACTCTTCTCGCTTTCGAGCAGTTTGTCCCAAGATTGAACTCTATTGTTGCGGAGTCTGAGAGCGGCAATATTTTGAGCATAGAAAGAACTAGACGTAATTGCTTCGATACCAACGTGCAGTCTACCATTCAAGCTTGACTTGTACGGCCACATTGTACAGCTGCTCGGCATATCTCTGGCAGAACTTTTTGTTAAAGTGTCTTTATCTGGCCAAATTTCAAGAAACCTTGAGACTTTTAGATGGTGCAGAAGACGTACACCGTCCACGATGCTATCGAGCACATTGGATTCGGGCGCTTCCAGATTGTTCTCAGCGTCGTCGCGGGCTTTTCATGGGTAGGTTCCGCCGTCTCCCTATCATGCTTTTCCAAGATGGCCGACTCGATGGAGATCATGCTGATCGCCGTCCTGACGCCCTCGCTCGTCTGCGAGTGGAACATTGACATTTATGAGCAGGTTTGACATACTACCTTTCCAAGTTGCGAGATGTTTGATTATGGGAAGAAATGTTGACATTACTCGCAATGCTAGGGATGCACTGAATGTGACACAACTTTAATTCAAATAGGTTAGCATGAGCCATAATCGCCGTCTTTTGAACCCCGATATTGCTCACGTGCACGCGTGCAGCTCAGCCTGAGAGTATTGTCGTCGACTAGACAGGCCTTAAGGAGAAAATATTTTCCCGAAACTTGTGTTGAGGACAAGTTCAGCGGATGTTTTACTCGCTTGCAGCGCTCAAAGTTCGCAAACTAAAATCGGAACCTTCCACTAAAATCAATAGCGTTAGATGCAGTTTTCCAATCCAACTTCAAGGGCATTGCGGGTTCTGAATTGTTCACAAATGAGCTCATCAATCAACTGACAGCTCTCCTTTAAACCACACCTTCGCCTATAACGATAGGTTGTTTGTGTTGCGGAGCACTTCCGCTGAACGCATGATCGCCCACTTTCCTTTCTCTCGCCTCATGTCAATAAACCATCTGTATCGTAGAGATACAGATGGCGAACAACAACTAAAACTTCGTGAAAAATCAATGCCGCAAGGTTCTCTTCTGTGTTCGAAAGATACAAAGAATGAACTAAGGTCGAGTCGAGTGCAATAATGTTCAGGCTCTCTGCACGACATGCCTCTTCGCGGGGTGGACGGCTTTCTCTCCCTTCTGGGGCTGGTTTTGCGACCGATATGGGAGGCGTACGGTTGGTATCCTATAAAAATTGTTCAAGCAGTGTTGCCTTACCAGGGACTCCTCTGTGCAGCAACCTGGGGATTCACGTTCGGGATTGCATCGGCGGCTGCGCCATCGTATGGATGGTATTATTTTACATTTTTTTTCTTTTTTGAGATACATATTTTTCGATCATGAGCTTCAGTCCTTTGTCTCATCAGTCGTATTTGATCTTTTGACTTCACGATCAGGTTCATCGCAGCGCGTTCGATGGTCGGCATAGCAATGGGAGGACTGCCGCAGACGTAAGTATTAGCGGAGGAATGAAAATTCCGCACAATACGTTCATCGCCCTATGATCTATCTCCACTGTTCTCTCGTTGTCTGGCGGTTAGAGAAATGAGAGAACTGTGGAGAAAGATCGTACGGCGACGAGCGTACAGTCCGGAACGTTTTTTCCGCCGACAATACTACAATTGCGGCCATCCTTCACATTTCCGTTTTTACAGAGCCACCATCTTCTCCGAGTTCCTGCCTACAGAGAGACGAGCATCGGGGATCATTCTATTGGAGGTGAGAGGGGATCGAACCCACGACCATCTGATCGAGTTCGGCGAAAGCAACATACTGCAATATTATATGTAGGTCTTCTTCGCAATCGGTGCGGCTGTCGAGGTGCTCCTAACGATTCTTATCATCCCGCACTGGGGATGGCGCGGAGTCGTTGTCGCCTCATCTCTGCCTCTTGGAATCTTCGCAGTCGCAGCTATTGCGGTTAGAATTTTGAACACATTTGGCATCCTACACAAAAATAGAAACAGAAATATGAACTGTTTTGGTCAACATTATGTCATAGACTATGAAAAGAGCCAACTTCCCTTACAATACTCTTCTTTACAGTGGCTTCCGGAGTCGGCTCGCTTCTACATAACACAGGGTCGCATTGACAGGGCGTCGGATACTCTGCAGCGCCTCGCCGACTTCAACGGGATCGATCTGCCTGAGGGCGAACTCATCAATGACAGACCAGTATGCTAATCATTTTATTATTTACATTATATTTATTTTTATTTCTTTGTATTTTTAAGAAAGAAGAACATACGAACAGCTTCGCGGCCCTCTTCAGCAAGGAGCTGCGCGTGACGACGGCGTTGCTATGGATGATTTGGTACGGAATGTGAACGAAAACAAGCAGAGCAGTTCCAAGCATGGTGTCTTGGGCGAAAACACTAAGGATTCAAAAGCTTAGATATCGAAGCGGATGGTTGCGGGGGATGAAGGGAAAACTTGGGTGAACCACTTAGGATGAGCACCTCCTTCGGCTATTACGGCATGTCGCTCACGACAACGACCATGTTCTCGTCGTCGGATGCCTGTCACGGAGGAGATCCCGCGAGAGCATTGTGAGTTCTTCTCGTCCTTCTAAATAAATGCGATGCATCTCGATAGCTCTCAGCTCTCGGACAGTTAGAAGATTTTTCAGTAATGTAACGGCTGGAACGCGCTGCAGTCCTCTGACAACCGCCGACTACTGGGACATGTTTGTGTCGGCCATGGGCGAACTTCCTGGTATTTCTTATTCATCATGCTAGTGACTTGATGAAATTACGAGATCCGTATAAGCATCCCCTTACAAGGGATGTGTACCAGTCTGGTATGGCGGTTCCGAGATCCGACCGGTACACATCCCTTATTAGAAATCTGAATTGAAGCTGACTTGTGCGGTTGTGTTCAGATAAAGACGAAATTGTCATCTTTCAGGCCTCCTCCTCACCTTCCTCATCATTAATCGGATCGGGCGCAAGCCAACGATGGCTCTGCAGATGATCGGATTCGCTGTCACCAACTACGTCATGACGATGTGTCTGTCGAGGTTGGGTTTCTTCGATATGGAATTTATGTTTCCGGGAATGATCTCGATACCAGAAATAGCTCTCCATTACAGAGGCGTCATCGCAGCATTGATGTTTACGGCACGTGCCCTGAGCTCGGGAGCTTTCCAATCCGCTTACGTCTACACCCCGGAAGTGTACCCAACGGCACTGAGGTTCGGACAGAGGAACCATGCTCAGTAGGAAGCTGTGGACTAGCGTCCTATCAAAGACAGTACGTCTTTCGTACATGCTTTTAGGAATGCATGAAATATAGAGAACCCGGAGCGTTCTAATTCCCACGCCCGGACAATACCAATGACGGCTTTTGATCTTCCTCATCGAACCCCGTTTCATGACCCACGTGATTCAATCGACGGCGAAAGGGGCTCGAGGAGGTAGATCAAAAGCGAACAGAGTCCGTCATTGGGGTTGTCTGGACGTGGGAATTAGAACGCTGCGGGTTCTCTACAATAGTCGATGTCGTTCTGTTTTAGAGCCCTCGGTGTCGGCACCGCTTCTGGCTGGGCTCGCGCCGGATCCATGGTGACTTCAGTCGTATCGCAGGTGCGCAGAATGGCCTTGACGCCTTTCCGATGTCCATCTCACCGATTGTGCGCCCTTTAGATCATCGCGGACTGGAGCATCGTGGCGGCCATGGCCATATACGGGACGACGGCTGTCGTCGCTGCCGTCCTCGTCCTTCTCCTACCAGTGGAGACTATGGGAAGGAAGCTGCGGGACGGGCACAAGGCTTCAATATCTCATGATGGCCATGCCATATTCGGCCACCATGTGGGTCCTAGTGAAATTGCTAAGAATGCACCTTGATATTGTCATGATGATCCCTTGCGTCTATATGTGCAAACTGTATGATAAATGCTTCACAAAATGCTGTGTTCCGCTAGATGCAGGTATTATAAAAGCTCTGTACTGACTAGATTTATGATTTTGCACTGTGGCTAGCTGAGGGTTGAACGCGTATTTATTTTCGACGGCAAAATTCGTGTAAAATAAATTATAACCATCATAATCTAGCACACTATGACGCGCTCTCAAATAATAAATTGTAAATATAATGTACATACACCATATCGTAGTGTTATCCGTAAAATTCACGCCCATCAGTTATTTGCGAAGAGATGCGGATGAGTCTCTGACAAATTCTTACTCATACGAGGAGAAGATTTCATGGGCGGAGGGCAGGCAACAGGGGCAGTCATCACAGGAGGTGGAGCAGCAAGTGGTCGAGGAGTCTTGATGGTGGCCTTCTTTACCTGTTCCATCCAGAAGTCAACGGAGTCCTTGTTGATGACGCCTCCGTTGGCGGTGGCCTGTGACGAATACGATAACTGCTATACAAGAAGTGACTCTTAGAAGAAGAGGTAGAAATAATTGTCTTACATTTCGGCCGTCTGAAAAGCGTTTTCCCCAGAGGACATTGCACGCATTGCTACCTCCATAACATAACTTTTACTGTTTGCGTTTGTAAGACAAAGAGCCCTCTTCGAGTTTGATTCACAACGGTTGAAATATTTATACATACCGCTTCGATGTGACTCCTGCAGGTGATGTGCACGATGAAATTTTGCGCAATGTTGAACTTACGCTTCTTATGGCAAATAGTGCACTTCTTCCACTAAAAAGGACATTTTAATCACTCGCAGACGAAAAAAATCGTAATCTAACTAAAATAAATTCCCGCCAGTTCGTTTTGCAGAAGGCGTTGGAGCGATTTTCCAGTCCGTGAAAATGGTTGTGTCATTTATGGCGACAAAACACAGAAACAGTGCATGTCACACGACGGAGTTGCGGATTCGTTGCGAATTGGAAACTGACAGACTGCGTTGTGTGAAATATGTATACTGCTTCTGTGGTTCGTGGCCACAAATGCTACTGCCTAGTTTAGGTTTCCTGAAGTTGTTCCTACACGATCTTTAATCAGAGATGAATAAATGTGTACGATATTTTTAACACACCCCTCCAGCGAAGAGTGAAGCAGTGTTGGTTCCGAGTAGCACGCGGTCGCACTCCTCCACGCCCTTCCTCAGCTGGGCCATTGTTTTGGCCACATTTTCAACTGCAGGTTCAAACAATACTATGATGCAGATTTAAATAAGAAACTCGCCGACACGAGCTGGACGATCTGGAAGTTTGACGAATAGGTCAAACGGGTCGCATTTCATGGGATCGGTGGACAATGGAGCCGGTTTCTGAAGAAGATGAAGTTATTCAATCGACAAAGGGCAAAGAAAACTGATAAAATGGGAAGTGGTGAAGGTTTTCGACTTCCTTGGAATATCATATTTGAAACGATGCAAGGCTTACAACGGCCGGCGGTCGGTCCTTTTCTTCATTCTTCGCTAACTGGGGACAATCCTGAAAGAGCCGTTTGATCAAACCGAGCGATGTTGATTAACCTTGGTGTTTTCCTTGCGCATCTCCCTCTCAGATTTTTTCTGATTTATTTTATCCCGAGCAGCCGCCTTGGCTTTGAGTGAATTCACGATGCGTCCACGCTCGTCGTATGCAGCCTCGGCACTACAAAATGGTTATTGTTCAAATGCTAAGAGCATCACATTCAAAACTTGCGCGCTCTTTATAAGGCCTTTGCAACGCTATTTTTTAGTTTCGGAAACGGACCTTGCAACAAGCTCCTTGGCTTTCAGCTCGTGTTTCTTATTACTGGCAACAAGATCCGCGAGCTTCTACAATTATAGTTCATGACTCTACACGAAGGCTGCTCACCTCCATGTCCTCCTTCATATTGGCGCGATCTTTCCTCTGCTCCTCCGATTCGATGACGAATGAGAACGGCGCACCAAATCCGTTCTTGGCAATTAGTTCACCTGCAATTATAATAAGAATAAATATTTACCAAAACATTCAGGAGGAATATGCGAAAACAAAATTATAATAAAACTCACGCAAGGTGTACACAACGTCAGGCTCGTCTCCGAAAGTAAATTCCTGGCCGCTCCAGAAATATCCCTCTCTGCACCACAACATTATCTGACGCTCCGGGAATGGGCCACTGCAATTTGTTTTAAAATTAAATTATAATATCAGGTTGGCCGGAAAGTTTGGAACTATTTTAACATGAATGTTCGCTCTTTCATTATTCTCGAGGGGGGTGTTCTAAATATCAAAGCTACACTGATTTGACATCTTTGGCCTTCAGCCATCATTCGGGCAAATTATCACTCCTATCCTTGTAAAAGCCACGGAGATAGGAGGCGAAGAACTCGTTGTGGTCGGATATGACAATGTGACGAGTTTTGATTGGTTTAATTGGAATGCAGTGTTGAAAAAATCTGAACAATAGCTCGTTGGGCGTAGTAAGGTCTGGGGAGTAAAATTGGTATGATAGAACGATCCGGAAAAATTTGGTTCGCTTACACCGTATTTCTCCCAAAGAGTGATCGCGCGGTCTCGCGCTGGAAAAATATTACTGCCTATCATCGCTCGCTGTTGAGGCTGTTATCCTAGGCCTTATGCCTACTTCTAGAGAAGACCTCGGTAGTGATAATGCACTACACGGAATTGAGCTCCTTCTGTACATGAAATTGGTGGCATCGGAATTCGCACTCGGGATACTCCAAGAATATGGTACTTTTCGAGGAAGCAATTGTCCCTCTCTAATGTATTGATCGGGGCGACCACTGTGCCAGTAGTAGGGACATGTCAGGAGTATACCGTGGCCTGAAAGTTGTCAATCGTAGCTGCCTTATACATAAGAAACAAAATTCACAAGATAGTATTCCGAGAATGCAGAAATCCAAAATCGAAGGAGTTCGGTATTATTGTTCTTCTCGTCAGGGGAAGGTAGCAGTAACCCATTCAATATGAATGTTGTGCACCTTAGGGTCTCCTCTTTTTATTCCCTAGGGGTGACAGAGACTGCTGATCAGGCTCGAAAGATACTAAAGACAATGCATAGTCCCAAACTTTCCGGCCAACCTAATATGTTTTAATGGGTTCAGCATGCGCTTCGCAATTCTTTCTCAATGGTGTGTTTTCGATATGATCTGCGGCATTTATTACCGTTTCTCACGGAAAAGCCCGCACGATTAACAATAAATATTAAAATTCAATATACATAAAGTCGACACGATCGACTCACTATTCAGTAGGAGGCTTGTCGTCGCCCTTCTTTTTCAATCTGTAGAATATTTCCGCGGGGGTCCGCCACGACATTTCGCGGGTACCTGAAATTACAAGGGTTCACGCGAATTCGAACGCAAAACGACTAAACATAATAAGCAGTAGTGGAGTATTCATGTTGTAGTTTATTTAATTGGACGCGCCTGAACCACGGTTAAAGCTAAGTGCGATGGATTTATGTTCGAATGTATATCGCGGTTGCGCACTAACTGGTTCACAAGTCAATCGATTTGACAACTCATAAAACCCGAGGACAGTTCACAACAAAGGAGAGCGAAACAAGAGAGGGAGCAGTTGCGCGAGGGCGCGAAGAGCTGCATAAACTTGGGCGCTACGCTGCTTAGTGGCTGCAGTCGCAAAGAAAGTGTGCAAACGGAACGATTAACACGGGTTCTCCGAGAAAATCGAGCAACTAGAGATGGCTCTGGCCAACCTTAAAAAAGTTATGCCCCCAGCACCAGTGGTATATTTTTTAACATGGGTGGGTCAAGAAAAAAATTTTGAGCTATTCAGCCGGAAGGTACCTGCTCGCGTTGGGCATTCGCATTGACTTTAGTGATTTCGTCATTTTCAAAAAAACGACGCTTCTTCTCGATTTTATTTAAATTATGTGTGTCTTCTCAGAAATCTTTGGACTTATAGTACGAAAGGACTTATAATACGAAAGCTGCTCTACAAAACGCGCACCTGAAGTTTATGAAAAGTAGAAGGACTGCGGAGTTACAATTGAAAATCCAATTTTCGAATGTCCTAAATATGCGGTTTTTTGAGCGTAGCTCTGAAATACAATCGATTAGGCCATGTTTGAATTTTTTTCGGATTCTCCATTAAAAATGCTACAAAACCAGTACTTTCGGGAAAACACTCAGGTGGGGGAAGCCTGTCGTTTTCCCCGTTATACATTTGGTTCAAATGCAGACCAAGCGCCGTTTTGATCTCCTTTGTCCTGCAGTAGTTGAATAATGGGCTGTACAACATTTTAAATGATAAGGATGTTTAGTTCCAATAAATGACACAGTAAAATGCTAAAATTAGTGGCCAGTATTATAAAGTTTTGCCACGATGCATGTTCATTTCGAATAATATGTTCCTTTCGGTTCTCACAAATACGCTAATGCCGATGGCTCAACATGACTAGCTTCTGGCTGTTCAATGAGATAATCTTGAGATGTGTTAGTGTTTCTGGCAGGCGTTTGAGTGATGGAAGTGAGTGGGGGGAAGGGAATAGTGAGGCCCTGCGGAGAGGAGAGAGAGAGACTGGCTCTCTCGCGTACCCTCTCCCTACTCTCTGCAGTCATTGATTCTTGTGGAGAGGAGAGACCCTCTCTCGTGACCCCTTGCCCCCTATTTTGCGACATCCGCCTACTCTCTCATTGTTCGAGTGGCCAGCGGGTTGCCATCACACAGCTAACAAGGGAACTCTGTCATGAAACCCCGGCGGATCCGAGCGAGACCTATACCATTAGAAAGAGCTCGAAATTCTGACCCAGGATCCGGTGTTCGTATCGGCTAAACGACATCTCCTGCGCGGAAGGAACATAAAATGCTATCGCCTGATTCCATCCGGGTTGGGCAAGTGCTGACCCGCTAGACATCAAGGACGTTGCAAGCCCTTCTCACACCGGCTCGGTGGCGCAGTGCAATGTCTCTGGTCTACGAATCTCATTTTGGAGGTTCGAACCCCGGGTGGGCAAAATGTTTTGCTTTTTCTTTTATCTTCTGTCTGTAAAATGCGTGAGAGAGAGTCTTTACAGGGAACAATTTATTGTTCCTTTAGCAGTCATGGAAATCCACAAGAAGGTGTTCGAAGCAAAGGCGGGTATCACAGCAGCAATGGAAAAAGG
>JACMIG010004300.1:0-10490 GCA_014805385.1 Levipalatum texanum
TCTTCCAGAATTTCCGCGGGAAACGCTACTCCTCCGGGGGGTGAGGTCAGAATAAAAAAAGCTATATACCATCTTGACGAGCGTGAAATTCTACACCGGAATCATCCGATACATTTTTCATTTTGGGCCTAAATCTCTATAAACATTTCCCGGAAAATCCCTCCACTTCGAGAATCTTCCAGAATTTCCGCGGGAAACGCTACTCCTCCGGGGGATGAGGTCAGAATAACAAAAGCGATATACCATCTTGACGAGCGTGAAATTCTACACCGGAATCATCCGATACATTTTTCATTTTGGACTTAAATATTTTTAAAATAAATCAAATATGACCGCTATTTCGCGAAAAAAACCGTACCGTCAGGGTTAAGCGCGATTGCGCACTGATAACATGTCGGAATTCCATACCTCTATAGCTCATCGTGTTCAGCTTGAAATTCTCTACATCCCTGATACATTCCATTTTGAATTTGGGTTATTATAACTGCTCTTGCAACCCAAAACCCAGCGGGTCGTGATTTGACAATCAGACGGAGACGAAAACGAGACAAAATCGATAGTCTGAAAGCGGCGGAGCGCCGGCTGGCCTGAATGAACCCCCGTGCCACTGTAGATTGGAACATTCGTTGTTTCTCGATATTCCATACGCTTTATTGATATTCCTTGAGACCAGCATGCATTAACGCTTTCAAACTCAGCCGATTTAAAAGGGAGCGTGTGAACATCAACGCTCTATGTCAATAAAGGAAAACAAGCGTATTCAGAAAACGGAAGGAAAGTACAATGATTGTTGTGTTTACGAACTAACACACATTTGTTAGCAACACATTTATTTGGAAGACAGACAGGTAATGGAGTTAACGATACACGGCAACTCAATGACTTTTGAAATGGGTCAAAACCGTGCATCATCTTACTGTAGTGCAAATTCAAGTCGTTGTGAGATCACAGATATTCGAATGGTCTAATTCACAGATGTGGGGCAATTGATGATACAATCTCTATCTCCACAACAATTATTATAGATGAATAATGATGCTTAAAAAGTAGCCATAGTTGTCATGGCCGTATTGTCGGTGGTCGGAGCTGTCTTTGTCTGACGGCTGCGGAAGAGAACTGCCCTCAGATTAGCTATGAATCCAATGATGAATAAGGCATCGCTAGCAGGAAATATCGCTGAAATGATGAAATTTGGCAAGTTTTTCAACTTCAAATCACCCGTAATCATCATAAGAATACTTCCGGCATGTCCGATCTCAGGGCGGAAGAAAGGCACGAGAAAGATCAAGGATAGCGGAAGATACGAGAAGATGCAAGGAATCGATGTCTCGATGAGAAGCGCTCGGAAGAGAAGACGTTGGAGTTCCTTGGTCTTGTTGCTCAGAGTGGCGCTAAAGAAGATATTTTTCAGGCTTAGTGTAAATAGCGCGTTTTAGTCTTTAAAAAATATCAAAAAAATAACGTCGACAGTTTTTACCTGTTTAGTCTTCGAAGAATCCCTATCGTGCATCGGATTACGATGGAACAACTGCTAAGTACAAGCGTCAAAACACGTTAATATTATTTTTATAATTCTTGCCGCATTATTTCAAGTCGATTAACACCAAATTTGGCCGAATTGGGGCATTTTTGCATGTTTGGTAGCTGGAAAGTGGTCTCGAACGGAATTTGAGGATTACTGTAATAGTCGGAAAGGATTCGCCGTGGTCGATATAGTGAGGGTCGGTAAGTTCCGAGGTCGATTGGTCAAAGTTTTCGATTGGTCAAAGGTAGCCGAGGTCGATTGGTCAAAGGCGGTTTGATTTAGGGCCAAAATTTATTCTGTCATTTATCGCTCTGGTAGTATGCGAAGAGTTCCTGCGCAATGGTCGTTGTCGGTGGATTCTTCGTAGACCCCACCCTTCCATAGGCCGTAAGAGAATCAGCACTATCCACACACAACTCAGCAAAAGTCTGCGGTCGTAATAGATAGGAAGGGTATGATTGTCGTGCAATGAAACAAATGACGTAGAACAATGCGAATGTCATCAAATGAAGAAGTATTCCGAAAACCCATGAATTGTCGAAAATTGATAAGCAAAGGTTAGCCAATCATTGCCCTCGACCATTTCTTGTCAAGCACGCATCAGTGCCCGGCTAGAAGCACCTTCAGTGCGGTGCCTATACCATCAAAGCTAACAATTATCGGCATGGGATCGTTGAGCTTGAAAGAGAATGTTTTGAGCAATCTTTTTTTAAATTTGACAGTTTTTATCAACAATTGTTTATAGCACAAGGGAGTCGGTGGTTCACTAAAGTGCCAAAAAACGTGGTTCTACTTAACGTCCTGCGATTACTGCCGGCTCCAATTTATAGTAGTAACATGTCGAAGAACGCTTGCGCAAATTAACTTTGCGACTATAGCAAGATTTGGATTGTTTGCATTATATTTGCGTTGAAATGCCTGAATGACTAAGCCCTCCTTCGATGGGCGGAGTCTTAGGTCTTGGGAAGAATGTTGAGGGAGGGCTGATAGTATGGTCGGGACAAACGAATAAATTCAGCTGCCGCAGCGGCTCAGAGCAGACCGTGGAAAGATGATCATCTTCGCCCTCGTCGCTTCCCTACTATTTTCCTCCCTGTCGACTGCGAGAAGCGGTGCCGATGTCGTCGGATCCCATCATCCTGTCGAGAAGGTTGGGACTTTCTTTCAGTACTTCTAAAAAGTATTTCTTAAGGTGGGGATCTCCTACCCGCCGCAAACTCCGCCGACTCCACCACTGTTGTCGTCCACTCCTCCCCCGGGTTGGTCACGAAGATTATGGTTCAAATATTTTCATTGGCAACATTTCTCCTCCTTGGCATATCAATCTGGAGTAATGGTGTAAGATATTTCACTGCTTGAGCGGGATTGCATAGTCTCATTCAAGAAGGAATAGAAGGAACTTTTCTGATTACTGTCATTATGGTAATCCAGGCCAAACGCACTCCAAAGTGCAACCAGACTCATTGTCAGGCAAAAGTGCATTTTATCCCCAATTTCCCCAGCTCTTCTACTTTTCCTCCCACTCCTTCTTTAACGTGGCATGCAGCACAGTCGCGTTTTTGTATACGGAATGGATGTGTATTCCTCCCTTCCAGTCCGACCCACGAGTATCGTTATCACATTTACCCAGACGGATCCCGGATCGGAGGTATGGTGGAAGAAGAATATTTGCCTCAAAGTAATATATAGGCAATTAGAAAGTATAGAGGTTCTTAGATTGATTACTAGGCTCATAGCCAAAGAGGTATATTTCGCCCGGGGGATGCCCCTTTCGCTCGAACGGTAGAAAACACTTCTCTAAACATTCATTACGCTACTTAACGCTAGGTATGTAAACCACCAGTCACCTCCGCATCACTTCAACACCGGTCAATACATGCTGTCCTTTGATCGAAAAGAGTCGATATACATACGCCTTATAGATAACAAAATATTAAATCCGGTATATTTTAGTTATGGACTCCGCTCGAAGAAAATGGGATCTTCGCCGCCTACGTCATCAAAGCCGCGGGCTCCAATACAGACGAATACCTCAAGAAAGTCTTCGTTGTCGACGACTCGGGCATACTTGACGCAAATTCTAGGTATTGTCGGCGATCCAAAAAGCGTCTAATATTCCGTTCCGTACGCGACTGTTCTCTCTCCACTGTTCTCTCGTTTCTCTGGCGGTTAGAGAAACGAGAGAACAGTGGAGAGAGATCGCGCCTCGAGGTGCGAACTTTAGACGAGTTTGGATCGCCGATAATATGCTGGCTTCACTAGCATTGACACACTCCTCTTTTCAGCATTTATACAATTGCATCTCTGCCTAGAAATCCATACGGTACTATGCAATATCGCGAGTTGACGTTGAAAAGCAGCGAATGCGTCAAGGTGTTGTTCTGAATTTATTCATTCATTTTTCACTACAAATAAAACGAAATACTAATATTCTTGGCATCTTTCGAAGAGCTTGTAAACAGGATACATTTTAGTTAGTAAATACGAACGCAGCGACATCCGGAAACCCGGACCCCTTCGTCCTCTACATGGTCAAGAGTGAGCCACGAACTTCCGAACTCAAACAAATATTATCTTCAGCAG
Organism: Levipalatum texanum; assembly: GCA_014805385.1. Taxonomy (NCBI): domain Eukaryota; kingdom Metazoa; phylum Nematoda; class Chromadorea; order Rhabditida; family Diplogasteridae; genus Levipalatum; species Levipalatum texanum. The sequence continues at coordinate 4,109 of JACMIG010004300.1, forward strand.
TCCGTGCGCCGTTTACGCAATTACCGATTTTGTCGGCAAAACAGTGAACGCCAAGGAGCCAGAACGAGACGTACGTCGACTCTGATTGTGAGATAAGGTTTAACGAAGACAAGTTCTCTAGGACAGCTGCTTGTCGTCCATCCTGTTGTCCGCGGAGCCTTCCTTCGAACTCACCAACCTTCACTTCGAGGTGATTATGACTGTAAATTCGTCGTTTTCTCCCAAAATTCCCGTTGCACTTAAAAAAGAACAGTGGGCATTGTATCGAAACAAGTCAAATTTTTAAAAACATTTTCATATGCTTGAAGGTGGTTTTGTTCATTATTTATGCTTCCGAAAAACTCAAACTGTTAGAACTGCGAAAATATGATTGTATACCCTTAATTGCGCATTGATCTGTTTGAACATTGTGTCCACGCGAGTCAAAATTGGTCAGAAAATGCACTTTTCAAGTGCACTTGGGCTATATGTCGTACTCAATGTTATTTTCAGGGTTCCTTCATCAAAGTATTTCTGACTCCAGCAGACGAGGCAGAACAATATTCTCCGGTGTTCTCGACTAAGTAAGCGAGAAGAATTGGTACCACGCCGAGAATTATCCACGACAGGGACCGACGAATGGCTGCGAAGTCGCGAGTTCTCATCGCTGGCCCCGTTGCAACGGTGACGGCGGATTCCGGAATGCCATTTGACTACTACGTTAAGCTAAATGCGGGTAAGCATTTTCAAGCAGGAGTATATAGATTCCTTCACCATTATGCTGTGGAAATTGTGGAAAAATTGGACTTTGGAATGTGTCTGGTCTGATTTTCATACGAAATTTGAATTTTTCCAGTATACAATGGCACCCTCGAGCAGGGGTCCGCAGTGTCTGTATCTTCTGTCGGTTATGGGAACAATTTTCCCTTCCCGGATGGAATCATGCCAGATAACGTGCGCTTCACAACAAAGCAAAGGGTTAGTGAAACAATTTACAAACCTTTTTTAAACAGTGACCGTAAAACCAGCATAAAACATTCATGTAGGCAGTATTGGAGACTACAGTTCATGGCAAGAACGTTAAACTTTTCAAAGCCGCCCTGCAGCTCGATTTCATCTCAGGACCCACGAAGCAGTACGATGTTATTATAGACGCGCACCCTAACCTTTGCAATTCCCGCGCACTTAAATTCCGACTCCTCCAATCTCTACGCAAATATACTAGCTGATTTATTCCACACTTTGGCTGACGGTACACAAACGCTCTCAAATGGTATGCAAACCCCTCGCAAGGGGTTTGCATACCATTTGAGAGCGCGCACACTCTGTAATAGAGAGTGTGTGCGCTCTCAAATGGTACGCAAAGAGGCGTGGCCTAGGTGTGAACGGAATGAGAAAAGCAACAGCTTTGCCACCACCACAATATATAACGGGGGTGAAAATAAAAAGTTGGGTGTAGTATTTAAATTTCCCCTGCTTGGAAAGTGCACTTCTTGCGTGCACATGCACGCAAGAAGTGCACTTAACAGGCCGGGGAAGTTTACTACACCCAACTTTATTTGCACCCCCGTTATATCTAGACGCCTAAGAGATAGACACTGAGCCATGGTGAGTTTGCTGTGTCAGTCAAAAGATTGATTCGCGTAGTATTTTATCCTTATTATTCGTAAACAACATTTATCGGCAGTGCGAAACCCGTGAATCAGATACTCGAGAACGTTCGATGACCACTTCACCGCGGGAGGAAATGGCGTCGAGATCAAGGCGGATGCGGATACGCAGTTCACTGTGCAGATTTCGTACTTGTGAATCCTTCACATTTGAACATGGATAAAGTTCACTGTAAGGCTATGCTTCTTTGGCTGATGTGCATGCACCTTCAACGAATCTGTCTGGACAAGTAGAGAGAACGGGATTTCTAAAATCATGCAATTCATGAAGAAAGAGCAATTTATTTTCAGCTAACAATAAGATCAGTTGCGCTCTGACGAAACCCCCCGAAGGACTAGCGTTTTCCGCGGAAAAAGCAGTAACATCCGCGTCAAGCGCTATTGCGCACAGAGAACATACCCGATAGTTACACATCATCTTGTGGAGTTTGAGATTCTCTACATCCCTCATCCATTTCCTTTCGAATTTGGTGTAATAGAACTGCTTTTCCGACGACAAACGAGCGGGTCGCGCCGCAATTTGAAGGAGACAAAAACGAGACAAAATCGATAGTCTGGAAGCGGCGGAGCGCCCGTGAACCCCCCGCGCTGTTAGGTGCACTCAAACAGGCTTCATCAAATATTGTAGTTTCGGCGTTACGCATTTACACATTTGTTCAGAAGGCTTTTCCCTTTTCCATCCCCACTTCTCCTTCCACTCCCCCCTCCACGGCTCATTTCCTTTTTCCTTTCATTTTCTCCATCTTCTTTCCTACCATTCGCTTCCAGTTTCTACCTTTCCCTCCCTCCTTTCATCTTCTTTTTCATTCTTTCTTCCCTTCTACTCCCCGCTTCCACTTTTCTCCTTCCCTTCCTTCACGCTGCCGCCCTCTATGATTCCCCCACCTTCCATCATGCTTTTTATACTCGGATGTGCCTACCGAATGCACCATAGCTGTATACTCGGTCACCTTGGGTTCAAAAGTTCCACTTGTCAGGGCAGGTTAGGTTATGAGTTAGGTGCAACATTTTTACTATTTATTGCTCTGGTTACTGGATGAGTTGCTGTGTAGTTGTCGTTGTTCTTTGCATGGATGGGGTCTTCGTAGACCACCATTCTTCCTTTGGCCGCCAGAGAATCAGCACTCTCCCCACACAACTCTGCAAACTTTTCGATCGGAAGAGATATGAAGGGCATGACTGTCATGGATGCACGTAAGAGATAGGAAGGATTCACTGGTCGTGCAATGAAACAAATGACGAAGAACAATGCGAGAGTCATCAAATGAAGAATTCCGGAAATCCATCTATAAAATTACTTGAAGCATAGGTTAGTCAACCATTTCCGTGAATAATCCCCTGTGAATGTTTCGCAAATTGAAGGAGTAGGGGGAAATTAGAATAACTTATGCAATTGGGGACAAAATGCACTTGGGGCTGAGTCTGGTCTGGATTTCTATAATAACAGTAATCAGAAAAGTTCCGCCTACTACTTCTTTAACTTTGCGGCTAGAGCAAGATTCGGATTGTTCTCATCATATCTACGCTGAAATGCCTGATTGTGGGTGACAAAGCAAAGGGCGGGCCCCTTCGATAGGCTGAGCCTTAGGTCTTGCTCCGAGTCTAGAGGGATGCCAGCAAATCGTCACTGATAGCAAGGGCGGGGCCCTTGTCGAACAAATGGTATAACTTCACGGGCCGCGAAGACTCAGAGCAGACCGTGGAAAGATGATCATCTTCGCCCTCCTCGCTTCCCTATTCTTTTCGTCGTCTCTCGCTCTGTCGACTGCGAGAAATGGTGTCATCGGATCCCGTCATCTCCAGAAGGTGAGGGCTTTCTTTCAATACTCCTAAATTACGTTTTTCTTTAGGTGGATTTCTCGCCTCTTCCGACTCCACGCTTCTCGACGACTCCTCCCCCGGGTTGGTTACGAAGCATCACCGAAACCTAGTTCAATCATGTATAATAGTTTGACCGAAAACAATACGCCGTGTTGAAAAATCTGGAGAAATGGTGTAAACACTGTTTGTTCGATACTGTATGGTCTCTATAAATTAGTGGGAGCAATTTTGTAGCCATATTGGGAGTGAATTTGCTGAAACATACGTCTACGTATTGAGATGCTTCATTTCAATGCGTAGACGTATCGGCAAATGCACACCCATTGTGGTTGGCATGGTACCAGAGAGTTGCTCCTACTCTTTCTCCCACGTAGCATGCCGCACTGCCGCGGTATAGAAACTATGTGCATGTACACTGAAGTGGATTTTTGTTCTTCCCTTCCAGTCCTATCCACCAGCATCATCTTCACATCCGCCCAGACGGAACCCGATTCGGCGGTATGGTTGAAGAAGAATATTTGGCTCAAAGTGCTTATAGGCCCTTGGAAATATAGAGGTTCTTAGATCGACTATTGGTTCGCACCACAGAACTTGTAAAACATTCCGACTGACGTTAGCGGTTTTCTACCTGCGAACAAAGATCGGAGCGAATCGAGTTCGCTGGGGGCACGCTTTCACGACTCCATATACAGTGCCCCAGCGAACTCGTGGAGCTTAAATTTTTCTATTGGCAGCAAGAAAGCGCTAACGATAGTGTCGAAGCGGAACAATTTACAAGTTCTGTGGTGCGAACAATTACAAGGTTCACCGCCGTCCCAAGGAATTACGAAACCATAGTCTTTTACAGTGGAATCATGACTGGCGTATTGTGGTGGTGCACAAGCTGTTCCTTTTCCGTGAGACTCGACAGAACAGGGGAGAGAGAACAGCTGCAAACGGAACGCAAAAGGAACAGCTTATGCCCCGCCACAATAGTCGCATAGGTAGTTGCTGAACTTGTCATGGGTATGGGCAGAAAGTTTCGGGCCACCTGGCGAGTACGTCTGTCACGACTCCAGAATGAAACACTATGTATTCGAACTTCCTCACGACCTCCTAACTATATCCGGAATCTGGAAAATTTATGGGAGTAGGAGCAACTCTGGGGCAATTGTGGCAAATACACTTTCGCCTGTTTCTGCTTGCTCTTTGGCCTTTATCTGGTCTAAAGTTCCATAATGACGGTATTCGAAAAAGTTTTTCTTACGCCTTCTTTAACACCTCTATAAAATCTAAGGGCCTCTGAGCCGAAAACTTGTCAAAACTTAAATTAAGATACGATGTCCTTTGATGGAAAAGAGTCGAAACAAACTTTACACATACCAAATTTGTCTTTGAATCCGCCTTTACACATACCAAATTGGACTTTGAATACATTATAGATGTGGATTCCGATCGAAGACCATGGGATCTTCTCCGCCTACGTCATCAAAGCCGCCAGCGCCAATACGGACGAATACCTCAAGAATGTCTTCGTCGTCGACGACTCGGGCATAAATGACCCAAATTCCAGGTATGCTGACGTCACTAACTTTAACAACCTCCTCTTTTCTTTCAGCATTTATGCTATTGCCTCACTGAATAGAACGGAAAACGGTACTATGCAATATCGCGAGATGACGTTGAATACGAGCAAACATGTCAAGGTACTATTCTGAATTTATTCACTGACTTTTTAAAACAAATAAAACAAATCCTAATATTCGTGGCATCGTTAAGGAATATTAGGTTAGAAAATGAGATACATTTTAGATAGTAGATACGAACCGTGAGACGGCCGGTAAACCGGACCCCTTCGTCCTCTACATTGTCAAGAGTGAGCCACGAACTTCCAAGCTCGAACAAATATTATCTTCAGCGGCTAAAAATCCGTGCGCCGTTTACGCAATTACGGATTTCGTCAACACAAACTTTATCGCCAGGGAGCCTGGACCAGAGGTATGTCAAGTAAAAATATTTCTAAAAAAACAACGTCTCCAGGACAGCTGCTTGTCGTCCCTCCTGCTGTCCGCCGAGCCTTCCTTCGAACTCGGAAACTTCGCCTTCAAGGTTATTATGAGCAGAAACATTGTTCATTTTCTCTCAGAATACGCGATATTGAATACTCATTGTCAGAATACGCGATATTGAATATATATCAATTTCAGGGTCCTTTCATCAAAGAATTTCTCAATTTCGGGGTCCTTTCCTTTCATAAAAGTATTTCTCAATTTCAGGTCCTTTCATCAAAGTATTTCTCAATTTCAGGGTCCATTCATCAAAGTATTTCTCAATTTCGGGGTCCTTTCATCAAAGTATTTCTCAATTTCAGGGTCCTTTCATCAAAGTATTTCTGGCTCCTGCGGACCAAGAAGATAGCAACTCGATGGTATTCTCGACTAAGTAAGCGAGAGCCACCGTGCCGATAATTATACGCGTCAGGCACCCACGGCTGGGTGCGAAAGCGCGAGTTCTCATCGCTGGCCCGGTGGCAACGGTGACTGCGGCTTCGTGGATGGTGTTTGATTGCGACGTCAAGCTGAATGCGGGCAAGTCTTTTAACCCCATTCTAATGCAGTTAAAGGAGGGGTTCGGGGACCTTTCAAATCACATACAAGACTATGTTCAGGAGGTAGAGCTGGAAAATACCTATCGATTGGTATATGACCCTAAGCGTGAAGATGTTTCTGTGGTGAGATAGAGCGTTTAGAACGCCGGGCCTGATGTACAGGGACGGCGGGAATTTCAAATTTCGCACCTGTCACCATATTGGAAGCTTGCCAAATCTTCAAATCTCAGTTGCCAAATTTCGACTCTGAAGGTCCCCAAACCCCTCCTTAATGCGTGAAAAACTAGAGATATTATATACCAAGGGTTCCCACCGCCTTCGGCGG
>JACMIG010004301.1:0-10489 GCA_014805385.1 Levipalatum texanum
ACTTTTGCCTATGGCGGGGATTGAACTCCCGCAAAATCGATAATTGATCTACCATGAGGAATCGATAATTGATCTACCATGAGGAACAAGAATAAACCGCTCTAGAATGCGTCTAAACCACTCTACACCACTTCCCGACCATACAAAAAGAAAAGCAAAAAGTTTGCACCCGGCGGGGGTTGAATTCCCGAAAAATCGATAATGATTGTCCGAACCCGCCACTGGCCGAGCTCGATGTCGCTAAACAGGGTAAGTCTACGCTTATTCGTAATAAAAACCACCACCTGCATGTAGCTGAGATCGAGAGCTACAAAAAACGACTATGGATGAGCCACTTTGCTCCAAGGAATAGCGATATGTGACCAAAATGCCACTGGCGCTAAACAGTGTAAGTCTGCGCGGTCTCAGCGTGACACTTTAAGGGGCTACGGACAAAAAAGCGACATTGAGGGGTAGTCATAACTTCGCGTGGGATGGTCCAAATGAGCTAATTTTTTTTTGTTTTGTTCGTCTCGACATTCAGAAACTTTCTGGACAGGTCCCGAGGCTCCATTTTGCTTCTATCGGATCTTAATGTAGAATCCCCCTGAGAAAGTGTGTCGGCGGGCGAAAAAAACGCGAGTCGAACCTAAATTACCCAGTTCACCTGGCGTTTCAACGTAGGTGAACTGGGTACAACCGCCTTCACGGAACCTTACCTCCAAAGAGATAACAGCAATCTCGTTTTTTTACATTCCAAGGCCTTCGAAAATCAACACGTATCCATTGAGATTCTCAATTGTGGAAATTGTGAAACGTCGAACTCGCGAGTTCGAAATTCCGGCTATTTTTTTCATTGTCAGGAGAGGGCAAGCATACTGAGGACCCTCCGCTTCTGTTTTCCTCCCTAAGATCCGCGATAGCGCGGGTGGTTCTTGTGGAAGAAACTATTGGCTTCTTATCAATCGAGGCTATTCTACTCTATTGTGATGCTGTACAAAACGTTGGAATACTCATGAAATGGTATTTTATTTATCCAATGCGCATGATTTATCAAAATTCGCCACACCTGTTTGCATTTACGGAAGCGGTTAGACGTCGAGCTCGCTGGTTTGAAATTTCTGTTCCTTTTTCGAAAGGGGGAAGATGACTGTGTCTTCCGCATCAGTTTTCCTCCCGACGAATGAGAGAACTGGTTGTGTGTGGGGGAAGCGACTTTTGGCTTTGCATGACCCCGAGCGATGGTCTCACAATAAGTCTATTGTGGAAATTCAATAAGCTTCTGCTGGAGCCGTGGTGATAAAAGTCTGATAATATCCCCGTCCATCCCGTGGGGGGATAGAGGTCTGTCCGGAACGTGATATCTTCTGACGAGTTCCTAACTCCCCAGAGATCGTAATGAAAAAGTGGATGTATTCGACGGGGAGAGAAGTCTTATGAGAGAGAAGTCAATCGGCTTCGGTTCCCTCCCACAAAATTAGGAAGATGGAAGTTCCATGCACTTCTGATTGTGAGCAGACTGCTCTCCATTGCCTCTGCCCTCGAGCTAGCCGGTTCGGAATTCTTTGTTGTGTTCTTGTGTAAGTGAGCCAATGCGTGTCAGGCCCTCCACTTAGGCCCCTCTCGTCCAACACACGTAGGATGGGAGTCTATTGTGATTCATTTCTCAGTTTGGTCGACCACAAAACGCGAAGCACTGTATCGCGGGAAAACGGGTATCATTTGAACTGCGGTTGAGACTCCTTCCATAGATATCGGGAAATAGTCTCATTATTGTGCGCGTTCCATCTCTGGGAATAGTAATAAATTAATGATTTTTAAATCACTAGAGACCCAAATATCGAACATTAACCACAGCGATTATAATTTTTGAGCTGGTGAAACGTCAAATTCACTGGTTCGAACTTTCAGGAAGAGGGACCCCGATTATGAAACGTCTGCTTCAGTTTTCCTCCCGACAAGATAGGAATGCTGCGATTCTATTGTGGACGTGGCATTTGGCCTCTTTTGTACCGGTATGATGCTGCTATATTGTGCCTTGCAAGTAAGGAAAGGATGGTTTTTAAAAATCGTCCAGCCAAACAATCGAAATTATCCGCCGCGATTCGTTATTATGTGAATTGTGGGACGGCGAACTCGCGGGTTCCCAGTAGTATTCTTGATCAAGGGCAGCTGACTGAAATTATTCTTCTTCCCTTCCCTGCCCCACAACATTTGGGAGATGGAAGTTTCATGTGTATTTGATCAGACTTCTCGTTATTCTCTTTGTCCGGTCTAATGGAGAGAGAACAGACCGCGACGGATGAAACATTTGGTATTGACTCTCTGGTGATACTTGTGGTACCGGTTGCTCCACTAGACATCGTATTGAAACTTTTTTTGCGAAAATTACACATCGAAATTCCTCCACAGTTATTTGAAATTATGAACATGACGAGACGTCGAAGGCGTGGGTTCGAAATTCCTCCTGACGAGAACGACACTCTCTCGCTAACCATGAAATGGTGAGACGTCGCGGGTTTGGGATTCCCGGAAATATTCTTGGGAGATCGTGACACCTCGCCGTATATTGTGAGAGAACAGACTGTCTGGATCTAAGGAGTGTTTGGATTTCGGATAATTTACTTTTGGCATTCCTTGACCCCCCAATCAAACTAATATTTTTTTCCACTCGTGCCCACGGAAAATTGATTATGATCAGCCGAGATTCGTAATTGTGGAAATGTTGAGACACCGAACTCGCGAGTTTGAAGCTCCTGGGTATTCTTGAGAGAGAGAATTAAATTGCGAACCTTCCGCTCCCGTTTACCCGTCGACAATGAGAGGGTTTGTGAGTCCGTTATGGGAATGTCAATCAGCTTTTGTGAGACCATGGTGATTTAATTGTCCATGGAAAAAATGTTCCGGAGAATTCGCTGAAAGCCCTCTGCCAAAATACGCTAGTTATCATGGAAACTCCGCCCCTTCGTCAGTGGACAGCCGGAAATGATATTGATCTACTCAATTACTGCATGTAATTTTGTAGGGCGTTAGGCGTATTCCCCGGAACGTTCGTTCCTGCAAACATTCTTCGTCTCTCATTTCTCGGAGTCGTATAATGAAGAGAGAACAGCTCTTCACACTCAAATAACTCTGCATCGAAAGTAATCCCGCCTCGACTTGTAATTATGCATTTGGTGAGACGTCAAACTCGCGGGTTCGAAATTCCAGCCAATATTCTTTGGAGACTAGAGTCTATTGTGCATCCTTCACATCAGATTTCCTCCAGAGGAATGTGTTGTTTAGTGCCTTTCTTCTGCAATAGTGTATGCTCTGCATTCCCGGTCCTTTGGTACCGAAATTAAATGTTTTATCCTAACGGATGCCGAATCAAAAGTTCTCCATTCAATTCGTATTTGTGGGTTTGAAATTCCGGGAAACTTCGGAATGCATTGTAGCATTCCAAGAGCATGAGGGAGATGGGAGTCTTCTCACCGTGGTCACTATTTCCTTTGTCTTTTTGCAGTCCCAGATTGCGAGAGAGAGAAAACGACTTATCCAGAACGCTATATTAAGCGCCTTTATATGTTCGATAATATTATGTTGTCCTTCCCGGTCGCTTGGTAGTGAATTGAAATATGTAGTTGTAACAATCCATCCCGTTGATGAATTAAACTGCAATTTATAATTATGGAATTGGTGAATTGGCATTGCCTCCCAGAGAAAACAATAAATTGTGGTTGTAATTGCAACTCTACCGCATACAGCATTAAAAGTTACCTACCTGTAACTATAATTAGATATTGGTGAGACATCGAATTCGCCGGTTCTGAAATCCTGTGACATTTGACCGGCGAGCTCGCTAGTTTCTGAATCCCGGTGTTTTTCTAGGAAGAGGGAAGTCGATTGTGAGCCCTCCTGATATCCCCCATCCAAGATCACGTGGAGGACTATACTTTCTCCTGAACAGGGCTTACATATAATGAAATTGTGGTTGCGCAATTTGATGCAGTAGAATCGAAAACATTCCACCTCGAACTGGAATTAGGTATTGGTGAGACGTCGAACTCGCGGTTTCTAAACTACCGTAGTTTTCGGCCAAGAGTACTCCCCCCCCCCCATCCGCCCCGGCACCATTAGGACTATAAGCTTCTAGTAAGCCATGGTGATACAGCTCATCTTCCGTGCTCTCTGCCCCGTCCGGTGGAGAAAAGAGTTTGTCCGAAATATTTGGCAGAATCAGGCGCTTTTGGATTCCGGGAAATATTATGCTTGCATGTATGGTAAATCTTGCTGCCATGGATTGTATATAGTGGTGTTTTACAAACCGGGATGATGGATGAATCGAAAATCAACCTCTGCGATTTGTTATTGTGGTATTCGTGAGACGGCGAACTCGCTGGTTCAGAATTCCCGGTAGTATTCTCGGAGAGGAATGATGAGTGAGAAATATCCGCATCAGAATTCTCATGGAGACATTCAAATCGGATCGTTCGATCTGAATCTGCTGATGAAATCGGGCCACTGGCGGGGCAAAGTCGGCATGAACTTCCTAGGAGAGATGCTCGGAACACTGCGGGTGGGATAATCGAGTATCCATCACTTCCTTCCCGTTACCACTGTAGGAGAGTTCCTTATAGGAGTAAAAACTTTTTTCTCAAGGGGCTCGAGGAATCATCGAAAATTATCACAGCTATTAGCAATTATGGAATTCTTGAAACGCCGAACTCGCGGTTTCGGAATTACTGATACTCTTCGAGAGAGAGAGAGGGTTTCTTCACTCCCCTCTTATTAGTTGGGGATAATAATATTATAGGTGATTTCCCCCCAGAGAGCAAATAAGATACCGTGAATTTCCCATGGCGATTTGCAATCATGGTCATAATGTAAGGTCGACCGCGCAGGTTCGGAATTATTTGTTGCATTCATGCGCGAGTGAACTACCTCGCATCGATATTCTCGTCGAAATACTTGATAGAGCCTGGTGTTTATTATGGAAGTAGCTAGTGGCTTTCCACGTCTGGAGAACGCAATAGAATTGCATCTTGGACAATATTTTCCACGTGTCCTGAGCGCAATAGAATTCTACAACGAAAGCTCAGAGCATTGAAATTACTCAAACTCGAATTGTAATTAGGTAATAACGTGACGACTTCAAACGAAATTTCCGCAAGTATGTATTTTCGGAAGAATGAAAACAATTGCGAATCGTCCGCTTTGGTCATCTCACGACAACATGTCGGAGATGTGAGTCTGTCTTGCACGATCCGTTTGAGTTCTTATGAACCGGAGTTTTTTTTCATGTTTATAGTAGCGGGCACAATCTGTTTGGATAATTAAAACGGTGTTTTTTTACCACCGGTTACTCATGCTGTACCGAAATGATCCGCTGAGATTCGCAATTAGTGAAATTGTGAGACATCGAACACGCGGGTTCGGAATTCCCGGTCGTTATCTCTGTAAAGTGAAGATGAGTGAGTTTCCTCTGCTTCAGTTTCCGAGTTGGATGCCTGTTGCAGACGAGGACAACGCCGTCTATGTAGAGTGAATAGTCTGATCAGAATGCGATATTAGGCGCATTTGAATCTCGGAAATTAATCTACTGACATTACCATTGGGCAGTGAATTCAAGAATATTTATTTGCGAAACGCGACCAGCATGAATCACAATTCTTCAGAGCTATTTGTAATTATGGAATTGGCGAGACGTCGAACTGACGTGTTCGGAATTTCCAGCGGCATTCTCGGGGCGCCTCCCATGGAGAGAGAGAATTGGATGCTTTTCAGTTGGCAGAAGGTAATTGAAAATCAAGAACAAAATAAATAACAGTTATTGCCTGCAGCCGACAAGCGCAGCAGCGTGCGCTGGAAGGCAATATCTGGACAAGTGATCAGAAGTGGAGGGAAACGGTGGGGAGGTGAATATGAGGGCTGGAATAAGTTTGAGAAGGTGAAGGCGGAGAATTAGAAGTAGGCGATGAAAAGAAGGATGGTGGAGGAGAAGAGGGATGGGAGTGGAGTGAGGGAAGAAGAGAGGATGAATAGGGAGGAGGAGGAAAACGGGGAGTTTGAGTAGGCGAACAGGGGTGGAGAGAGAGTGGGATATGGGAAGGTGTGATGTGGAGGAGAAGAGGGAGGGGGTTGCAAAAGCAGAGGAGGAGGAGAGGAGAAATGGATGTGAGAAGAGATCAATGGTGCAGGAGAAGAGAGCGGTAGCAGTTGGTGAATAGCGAGACTTTTCAGATCGGCTCTGTTGCTCTGAATCTGCTGACGAAATCCGGACACTGGCGAGGCAACGTCTGCATGAACTTCCTCGCAGCGTTGCTCGGAACTCTGCAGGTGGATCTGTTCTTCGGGTATGACATAGTCCGCCCGCAGTGTACCAATGCTATTAACCAATAATTTATCCATGATAATTTGACATCCGGGTATGCTGGATAGTTTGACATTGCAGGGAGAGCTTATTTAATTGTAGTTGAAGAAGTTTGCGTTGATCTTCCCTTTGATGCTGTTCAGAAGATAATCTATCAGTAATCTTTCAAAAGCGCTTCCAGGAGGTTTGACGTTATTCTTGCACAATAATAATTGTGGAGGAATAATGGAGTTGATCTTTTCTTCGCATATAGTGTCTAATATAAATTCCTATTTTTACGCTCTTACACAGAGGGAAAGGGATGCCGAGAGGCCCTTTTCGAAGATTACATTTCCATGGGGTCTCTTTGCTGTCTCACAATCAGCGAATCTATTCCACCCTGTTGGGAGGGTGGCGGAATAAAATGGGCTGAAAACCAACTTTAGCTTTTCCGAACGCCGAAAGTTGTTGATTCCTGGTAGCACTAGTGTAATAACTAGTTGCGATTGCGACATTTAGTGATGGTCTTCTTCGATCGCGACTACTCCTAAACACTTTATAGGCACAAACCCGGAAAAGATACCAAATGCTCTTTTCAGACAATTATCCTCTGCTCCCTTCGGTGGGACGCATCTCCCTCGCCACCACTGGGCCTACCGAGCATTCCTGTTCATATCATAATAGTTTCGTGAATCTAATCTTGGTGAATCCGCGTTGGAGAATGATTAAAAACGAGTCATGTTTTTGCTATGAACGATCCTCGCGTAGATCTTTCACAGCCATTGAAAGCGGATAACAAGATCCAGAGAAGTTGCTTGATCATCTTCTGCAATAACGCTCCTCTACGCGGACCACACTCATGCTCTCTCTTCATCGTTCCAGGAAGCGAATCTGACTTCTAGAGTGACACCAATAACCCAGCATGAAAATCCGGAGAAGTTCAATCCCGGTGATTCCATGTTTCATGGTGCTTGGAAATTAGTGACTTGTCTTTCTTCCATGATGGGTCTCCATTTTTTTGGAAATTAAAAACATTCTATACCGTCCAGCACGTGAATCCGTGGGCGTTCCCATAGGTACATTACCAATCCATTTTCCGTCTCTCGGTGATCACAGATGACGTCATATAGTCTCACCTCGATCTGTTCGAGTCATTTTGATTGTATTAAACCCGGTGAATCACAGTTGCGCGGTGCAATGAAAATAGTCTATCTCCAGCGTCCTAGATCTTCAGGGTGAACACGTTGAAAAAATTCCATAATATTCGATTGAGCATAAAAGCCATCCATAATATCATCATCATCAGGCCAGTCACCGCCTCTCGTTGATGACCCCAGACACTCACGAGTGCCAGATGAACATCATTTCCATGACCATGAGAATATGGTTGATGTTCAAGGAAACCCGGTGAGTCCCTGTTCCACGGTGCATAGAAATGAGTTTATTTCGTCTGTCTTTGATGATGTACTTGGACCCTGTCGAAATACATTCTATGATGTCCTCGTGGTATGTGAACAATCCCTCCTCTGCGTTTCCATGGCCTGATTAGCAGGCCATTCTTCGTCTTGCAAGAATGAGTCCGAACAGCCATCATCAAAAGCCGTCGAGGTTCAAACCTGGCGATTCCATGTTTCACGGTGCTTTGAGCATGAGAATTCTCAACAAGGAGATTCTCTGTTTCACGGTGCTCGAAAAATATCGTCACTCTCTCTTCATTTGATGGGTAACGAAGCATTCTTCAAAAATTTACTATTATATAAAGCGCGTGTGTGCTTCTCTGCGTGACTGCGTCACGTTAGGCCTAAGCTTATGAGAAAAAAATGAAACTGCCACCAATTTGTTTTCTATTTTTCTCCAAAGAAGTGTTTTCCCTGCCATTTTTTAACGTTTACCCCCCGGCGGGGAGGAACCCGCCGCCGCCGGGGGCGGGGTCCGACTGGTTCTATAAAATCCTCGAGCAAGCACAAGACCACTCTGTCCTTTGTGTTCCAACCAGCACAGTATCAGACCATTGCTAGTTTCTCTAGAATGAAACGAAACAAGTAATGAAATTTCATCGAGGTTCAAGAAAACCAGGTGTTCGCTGTTTCACTGCGCATGGAAACTATTAAAATTATTTTTCTCTTGATCGAACAACGAAGGCCACTGGCAACATTATAAAACACTCTGGAGTGACCATGACGTTCTCAACCGCTCAGAATCGGCCGTTCTCTATACAGGTAAACGACTACGAGAAGTGCGACCTCATCTCTGCCTACCGGAGGGGATCGATTCTCGAGCACAAGGACGGGGGATGGGAGGAAGAGGGGGACGGGGAGAGAAATGAGAAATGCGGGAGAGAGGCAGGGATAATGACAGGAATTGTCGGAAGGGATAAAAGAGTAAGGACATCGCTGTCAGGGACAACCCCCCACTTGCTGAGGATTCATTTTGATGTCAGCGTTGAAAGTCAAACAACGAATCCTGGTGATTCGTTGTTTGACTATGAGAGGAAATTGGCTGAATTCCATTTGGGTTGATCATCTCGTTGCTGATTATTGTCTAAAATGAAAAGATCATATCGTTTCTTGTACTACCTTGGAGATTGAAACAATTGTTCACGAAACACGCAGCTTCACGAAACACTATGGACACCCACGCATTCAAGTGGGATGGCGAGGACAAAATGTAAAACTTTTCTCAAAAGTGAGAAACTTGGCACTTTTGCGTTTCATTGGCAAGTGAGATTAGGT
The DNA here is from genome assembly GCA_014805385.1 of Levipalatum texanum. Taxonomy (NCBI): domain Eukaryota; kingdom Metazoa; phylum Nematoda; class Chromadorea; order Rhabditida; family Diplogasteridae; genus Levipalatum; species Levipalatum texanum. The sequence goes on from JACMIG010004301.1 coordinate 9,043, forward strand.
GCTTGGCGTTTAGAGACCTAAATGCCCCAGCTCTTCGAGCTGGGGGCACTATTACTACGGTCACAAGGGACGGAGGATAAGGAGTGTCATAAGAATACTATCCGAGGTCCAGACAATAAATTAAGTTCCGAACAGACCCTCCCTACTTTCTGCATGGTTAATTAAACACGAGGTTGCCTTCTGCACGTCTTCCCTTTATTTAGCATCTATTCTCTTCGACGGAAACCTGTGTCCTATCACTGGGGGCTAACGAGTCTTCCGGTTGATTATGTCGTTAAATGTTTAATCATGGTGATTCGGTGTTTGAGGGCGAGATAAAATTGGATGAATTTCGTTAGTATTGATCGATCTCTCATTCATGGTTACCATAAACCCAATATTATTCCCAGGGTCGTCAGTGGACATTTGATACGTTTCCCGCATCCCGGTGATTCTAATTGAACTCACTCACGAGGGACGGGGTAACTTTGACCAGTTGAGCCCCCATGGATCCGAGCTCGGGGTTAACGAGTTTTCCTTTTAAACTAGCGATGAACGTCTTATCCAGGTGATTCCGTGTTCAAGGAGGAGTGGAAATTGGTTGAATTCCGTTAGGGTTGATAACTGGTCAGCTTTTGCAAAAAAGATTTGGTCAAAGTTTCTTGTTTTCCCTTTTGGTCGTCAGTGGGCTGGTATTTGATGCTTGCGTTGTTTCCCGATGATTTCGCGCTGGAGGGTGGGGTGGAAATCGAATCATAATCGTCATGGGCAGCTTGATTTCAAAAATTCCTTTATATCTCACTTCGAGAAGCAAGCGAATATGGTTGAAAGAATCAACTCCTATATAAAAGGCGTGTTTGTCTGTCAGTGCGTCCTTAACGACATGTGCATAGAAGGGTCCTCAAGAGCTGGGACCTTGACCAAACGACTTCGGGTCCCGAGAAAACTTCTACCGTAACCGCGACCGTAAAATGTCCCGTGACCGTGAAATAGAATCCTAATTCACGGCTGTAGATAAAAAAATGTATTGACGAGTTCGATCAAAGTGGTCATCCTGGTGAATCGGTGTTTGAAGATCAGAGGAAAATGGTTTAATTTCGTTAGGTTTGATTTCGTTAGGATTGATGTTGCCAAGAACTACAGAATATCATGTTATTTTACAACGGCCTTATTCTTATGTGTGCATAGAGCGTCATGGAAGGGACGATGCACCTGGTCTACCTATTATGGGAGTCCACAACATTGCCAAAAAATCGTTCCGCACTTATTCACTGCGGTTAGCGAACGTTCCGATGTTCGCGCTCGCGCGACCCGCGGGACGCGATTTTCGCGCTTCCGGGAAGCGTGAGGAGCGCTATTATGGGAGTCCACAACATTGCCAAAAAATCGTTCCGCACTTATTCACTGCGGTTAGCGAACGTTCCGATGTTCGCGCTCGCGCGACCCGCGGGACGCGATTTTCGCGCTT